>JAHBCN010006710.1:0-47401 GCA_019359885.1 Listronotus oregonensis
ATTGTCAGATGAAAAGGATGTGGTATTAGCTCGACTTAATGAGCTTCCGGCCTGGGTGTGTCTTTTTTTTTTTTTGAATATTAGAAATACTTCCCCTTTAAATAAGTAACTGGTTCAAACATAAATTAACGAATTTTTAAAAGGTTTACGCCAATAGATTAGCTGATATTTCAAAAAAATATAATGTTAAGGCAGCAAATAGTCTTCATCCCCAAAAATTTTTTTACGTTTTTAAATTTTTTTATTATAAACTCGCAAAAAAAAAAACCGACACCTAAATTTTTTAAATAATTTTAATATGGCATAACGTTTTTTTTTTTTCCTTTTATTGCAATAATTTTTGTGCTGGCCAATAGATAAATTTTTTTTGAGATTGCGCTGCAGTTTGTCCCTATTAATTTTTTGGGGTTTACCTGAATGTTTATATACCGGGGTGAGAAAAAAATGATGTTTTTAGTCGTAAGTTTAAAACACCCTGTGGAAAAAACACGTTTAACAATATTGTTCAAATATGATTAACGATAAAGCTGGAGGTGTTCCGAGCATTTTGTTTTTTTTTTTAATTATCTGGCTATCTTGTTTCTTTTACGAGTTATGCATTTTTAAATGAAACGCTGCATCTTTTTCAATTTCAATAAACATTATAGCGTAAAATAATAAGATAAGCTTTTCACAACCGTTTCATAATGCTAAAATCATTAAGGCATCAAAGAGCTACTGCCTATTTACTAAAACAAGACCTACATCAGGTACGTGGAAAAAACGTTAGTGAAGAAACCCAAAAAAAAACGGTTAAAGGAAGGGGGGCCAATTCCCCACCCCTGCTGTAGCATCCCTTTTCGTCAGAATCGTTTAAGATTTGCAAGGCAGCATGTTAATTGGACCGAACAAGAGTGACGAAACGTATTGTTAACGGATGAATCAAGAGTTTGTCTGTACAAATTTTGCCGACTGTGCAATATCGGGCGACTATCGTTCCATGGCGGATCTGTGATGTTTGGGGGGGAAATTTATGAAAGGACGCATAAATGTAATATTTGTAGATAATGGATCCCTAATGCCCACAGAATTAAATATATACTATAATGTGGGGAAAAAAAGGTCAAAACTAACATTGGAAAATGCATAATTTTATTCGATTCAAGGCCCAGACAGCCGAGCAATTAATGGGACAAATTCCGACAGCACGAGTTACACCATCACAACCATTTTTCCACTCTGGAGTTGACTCCCCGGGGGACCATTACAAATTGAGACAGAGATGAGAAATCATCGAGACAGTCAAAAATGCATAAGCGTAAAAGTAGATCGAGAAGTCCTAAAAAAAAAAGAAGGGGTAAGGGGTGATCGCAGTCCTAATGGGAGTTCGTAGACAAAATACCACGGCAAAGTATCGGTAGAAAAAACAATACATTTAAAATATTTAGTTGCTCAGTGGTTGGAAAACCCCGGTTTGAAAAAAAAATGTCACTAGATTTCTACAAAATTGCCCAATAAATTAGAACAAACATGGTATTTAATGCAATTTAATAAGGCAGATTTACATCTTAAAAAAATATCTATATACCCGGTGTCAACATTGCACACAGCTTTTCTCCGCTACTTCAAAAGATGTAAAGAGTTTTCTGTTTGTTCTCTGACCAGTGAAGTGATGCGATAAAAAGCAACAGAGCTTATTTCGGGAAGGACGTGCTACGGAATCTATAAAATCGGGCCACTTTCCGATTTGGGATCAGTCGAGGAAGGCAGCTTAGGGCAGCCTCCTCTTGATAGATACCGGGTTAAGCCGCTTAAAGATTGGCAGGCCCACAGATGAACCTACGGAATAGGTTTTTAAGAGAATTTAGGGAAGTTCTAATTAAAAAATTTTCCCGGCTGTTTAGGAAGCTTGGCACTCCTTGGCGTTTCTTTGTTAAGAAACATTTTAAAAGAAAGAATTAACCTGGAGATTCGCCGCCAAAAGCAGGCGCTCCAGGATCAGTGAAAATCGTACCTTCTGGGACACCACTAATAAACCTGCAGGAGACCGCCTGGAATATTGGTCGGCCCCGGGGTATTATTTATTTGCAGAAAGGGACAATCGTAGCCGCAACATTGCACTGGCTCTTTTGTTTCCAGCGTGAAAGGAAGTAGGAAGTTAGGAAGAGGGAAAACAGGAAGACACAGGGAGTGTTGTTGCATATGATTTTTGTTTTAAGTATTTTATTAAAAACCCGGGAACCCGGGCACCAAGTAAACATCAAGGGGATACATTAAAGGATCGTTCCGGGATAACCTTGAGGCGAGTTATACCGGATTTCCAGGGGAAAAACAGGAATAAAGGGAAATATTTAAGATTCCAGGGATTTTAAACCACGATTTCGACAGAAAACCCGGGAGAACATGGGGCCCAGTTGGGCTAGAAACAAATTGGACTTATTAAGAAGCCTTCAGTGAAATCGAGGGAGCGCGTTATAGCGGGTTTCCCAGGAAAATCGGGATAAACAGTGAATATTCAATGTAAATAAAAATAAACTTTTCTTCATAATTTAACATGTAGAATTCCCCTAAAATTATTTGAACGGTATTGCCGGACACCCTGTCTATTCTTTGTGTATAAAACGTAATAAAGAAATTTTTGTCAAAACTTTGAGACATACGCTGTAAACATAGTTAATATTTTTCGCTCCACATTACTCTATTTGTGCTACGCACTCAGATGGCGTATGAAAGGCTCCTATATACTTAGTTTTTTTATAGTCATAAAAATACGGACGATTTCTAATGTGACTTTAACTCATTTTCAATAATGTCGTCGTTTGGTATCAGAGAGAAACGTAGACAGAATGTGAAAGCGGAGAGACTATTTCATTGCATAACTAATAATGGATAAAATAACGCAATTTGTCTGACTTCTGAGAACCATACCTTAAGAAATGTGAATGTTTTACTTGCATATATTTATATTATTATTGTTACAATTATTTATTATTAAATAATAATATTCTAATTTTAATATATTTTTAATATTTTAATTTTAATATCGCAACTTATTCAAATCATTTTTTTAGTCTAATTATAGCACAATTTGCTGAGAAAAAGCAACTATTAAAAAAATACTAACTTATTTATATTCATGGATCGCAAAATATTGTGAATTATATGTACTATGTGATCAAAAACTAAGGTGAATTTTCTTATAAAATGAAAATTCTTTATTTATTCTTCCAAATCTATTTTATCCCCTTTAAAATGATCCCCTTCTCATAAAATACACTTGTGCCAACGTTTCTTTTAATCCTCTATGCATGCCAAATAGTCGTCTTCAGGTATGGCCTCCAATGCACGTAGAGATTCACGTTGAATATTTTTAATCAACTCAAAACGATGTTTTCGAAGTAGTCTTTTGAGTTTTGGGAACTTTCAGAAGTCACACGGAGCTAAATCAAGCGAATACGGCGGCTGAGTAACGATATAAGTAGAATTTTTGGCCAAGAAATTCCGAATAACCAATGCAGTGTGAGATGGTGTATTATCGTGATGCAAAAACCAAGAGTTGTCTCGACACAATTTCGGCCTTTTCTTGCAAATAGCCTCCCGCAGACGACGCATAACGTACAATACACCACGATAATCGAAGAAAACAGTCAAGATGACCTTGATTTTTAAACGACTTTGCATTGATTTTCGTGGCCGTCGTTCATTTTTGCACGGTATTCACTCGATTGGTCATTTGTTTTCGGCTCATATGCATAGATCCAAGTCTCATCACCAGTAATAATGCGTTTTATAACGTCCTGATAGTTGGCAAGCATCTTCATACAGACTTCTCTGCGTCGTTCTTTTTCCATGAAATTGAGAAATTTTGACACCAAACGTGATTTCACTTTTCTGAGACCCAAATGATTCTTCAGAATCGCTTGAATCGATCTATATGATATATTTACCATATCCACAAAGTCTCTAATATATAATCGTCGATTTCCAAGCACTAAATCCTTCACTTTCTTGATGTGTTGTTTGTTAATTGATGTTGATAGTCGTCCAAAACGTTTTAAATTAGCAACCTATTCTCCGCCCTCTTTGAAGTCCTTATACCACTAATAAACTTTTTTTTTGCGACATGGTATCATTGCCGAATACCTTTTGAAGGATTCTAAACGTTTCGGCACAAAAAAATTTATTTCGCAAGCAAAATTTAATCGCACTTCGTTGCTCAACAAAATCAGACATTGTAAAAATCGCCAAAACAACTTTTCTTTGTTTACAAAACTTCATCAAATGATTTTTTAAAATTTGTGTTGCATTGGGCGGTACATTGTATTAAAAAGAAAAAAAAAGATGTGCCTATTTATCAAAAATGTAAAAGACAATCCAACTCAAAGAAACCAAACAGATATCGAATTGCATGTAAAATTTTTGGAGAGTTCAATAATCAACTAAGACAGAAACTTTAAATTTAAAACACGAGCCAATCAAAACTAACCACCAAGTAAGTTTGTTCTGGATGATAATAAATACCTCATATAAAATAGATATTAATTTTATAGGTACATAAAGTCAGCTTATGTACGTAAAGCATACAAGATTTTATGAAAAGTTTACATTGTGGAATATATCCTATCAATGATTAATATATACTTAAAACTTTGTGGGTATCTTTCTTTTGACACAGCTTGTTTTTAAATATGTTTTTTACTATTAATTTATTTTATAGCTATCGTGTTTTATTTGATATTGATGGTATAGAATAAATATAAAATAAATAAAAAATAAACATAAACCACTTTCTTATAACTACTCAGAAATCTTGATGGGCCGCCACATTGGATATAAAATAACGTCACTTAGCTAACCATGCAGTGTCTTCTAAACTAAACGAATAGGCAAAATTTCAGCTTAATCGGTTAAGGATAACTGGTTTAAAATTCAGTCGAAAGATTTAACGCGATCAAAAACTGCAAGGTAAATAAAAGCTAAGACTAAGGCACTGATAAAATACTTTTGTAATTTTTTCTGGCTATGCAGTTCTTAAAATATTTTTTAATTCAGAATAATATTCTGCAGTGGCATTAGAAATTTGCATCTTAAAAATAATACTTCGTTTCATAGACGAATTAATTTTCATAAGGAAATCACGAAGCTCATGTGTCATTCTTAAACCTTCACTAAGATTTTTCAAACTAAATGTCAAGTTTCCCGTGCTCGTTGAAGCCTCTTCTTCAATATGCTGTTAATTTAACATTTTCTTTAAGTCGTTTTTATTCAAAACTTTATCTTGCGATTTAAGCAACTTCTGAATGTCACTTGATTCTATCTGTTCGAACCCATCTTGTCCTATTCCATTTGCAATTTCGGCTATTAGCCCAATTAGAATTAGAACATATTAGAACTCTTATTATCAATGTGTATGTACCAAGGAAATTTAAAGGTGTATGGAAGCCCAATACTGTAGAACAAAATTGTCCAGGCGTGCAGGGCAGCGGGAATAGGGGGGTTGGCCCCGCGAAATTTGCGCAATGAATAGTAGGTCAGTTCCGGATTTCCATAATTCTTTGTTACTATCTATAAAATTGACATCATCAAATGTCAAATTCCAACATTCACTGTTTTTTTTTATTTTTTTGCACAAAATTGTTGGTTATTAAAGGATACTACTATAGAATATTTAAAATTATTGTGTAATATTAGATTTTATATCATCTGATATAATATGGAAAGAATAGATGGCGCCACTTTACTGCCTTCTATTTAAATGGTCGATATTTTTGGAAGTTTTGTATTTTTACCAAAAATCTTTGTAAATAAATAAAAACACGATTTTTTAAAATAAACTTCAAACATTGTATGATAGTATTATGTACTTATCACCAATTTTGTGATAAAAGAAGGGCAAGATAGTGTAAAAGAGTTTAATCTAATCCTAAGATTCTGGTTGTACAATAAAAAGTGAAAATTTTTATAACTGCTTTTTAGGCATATACTTTTCACTAATAACAAACATTCATGAGA
This sequence comes from Listronotus oregonensis, assembly GCA_019359885.1. Classification (NCBI taxonomy): domain Eukaryota; kingdom Metazoa; phylum Arthropoda; class Insecta; order Coleoptera; family Curculionidae; genus Listronotus; species Listronotus oregonensis. Next base: position 5,992 of record JAHBCN010006710.1, read on the forward strand.
TAGAATAACAGTGGTTAAAAATGTTTAGTAACCTTTGGTACCTGAGTATCCATTGTAACCTCGATTGTAACAGTATCCGTTAAATATTATGTGTGTACAGTATGTCGAGCTTAAAAGTTGATAATGCAAGATTATTGTGTGCCAATTTAGTGTAAAAATCAAGAATTTTGTGCAAAAGTACTTCCTTTCATTCAATTAGAGGGACCTGTATATATTAAAATTTGCCTGCTCTACCCAGTAATCAATAATTTTTGATCCTTTAAAAGAGTGTACTAAATTATTAAATGAAATAAAAGTACCTGAATGTAAACCTTATTTCTTTTTAATAATCCACAGAAATACACAAACATTGTGGAAATCATCTAAAAGATAGTTAAGATTGCCTTACTTTTCTCACTAATATTTTCTATGAAATTTTGATTTTCTATTATTCATAATTGATATATTATTATTTATTCGGTTACCTAACGTTACGTCTTATAAGAAGCACCTATTTTAAATATAAAAAATACTTACCTAAAGTTAAAAAGACGGGTATGTTACCCTTGGATTTGCAAGACAAAACCATACAACCTCTAGTCATTTTGTTACGATATTATAAGTAACAAACAATAAACATAAAATTATAGTCACAATTTAATAAACACTAATCACTAAAATAAGAAGGTTTTGATCAATCCAAAAAACGGTACTGGGGCTCTCATAAAATTATAATATGTTGGCTAACTTCACACTGATTTATCAGTGTGTAAGTAGGCAACACATTAAATTATTTCGTGGAATTTTGTTATTGCGCAGAATCGGCGGGGCCAACTCTGACAGTTATTTTCATACTGGGCTGGACATTTTTGGATCGAATGGGCCATAGCATTGGGCTTCCATACACCTTTAAACTTCCTTGGTATGTACCGATGTACCAATTAGATCCGCGCATAAAGGAATCTTTAGCCGCGAATATAAGAATTGAGTCGCATTTATTTAATCCGCGAATAGTGAAAATGGAAATAAGAAAGCGCGAATAAGGAATTTGGCTGTATTTTATAAGTATTTAGAAAAGTTTACATTTCAGATTTCATGATAACTTTTTAATTATAGATTTTAAGTAAAATATTTATTAATTATGCCTTTTTAAATCATTGCTCATTATTTTTTCTAATATACGATAGTACCCAAACTTTTCCTCATAAACTAAAATGGAAATTTAACCGTAAAAACAAATAGATCTTCCTAAAAGCATCTTCTATAAATTTTGCATGTTAAGGAATTACAGATCATTGAACTATTCACCAAGATAAATTTGACGTGGGCATGCTTTAATGATAGAACAGCTTATAAAGGTTATGTATATTGTGGTTTTTGAACGTTATGAAACATATTTAAAGCAATGTTTGAGTTTAATCTTTCCGACACCACAATAAAACAAAGAGTGCACCTACTTTTACTAAAAATTCGGACTCGGATCAAGAGCAGTACATTTTTTTAAAAGATTTGTTTAATACCTGAAAATTTGACGGTTTCTTGTGGGTCTCTTACTTACTTAAATTATAAGTACCAGCATGCTGCTCATAGATGTTAGTAATTTTTTTCAAGGTGGGCAGATATCTATGGATTTATTATTGGCATTTAGAGAAAGAGCAAAAGGACCCCGCATCAATTACATTGAAAACCAGCATCGTTAATTTTTTTGAGATTGTAGTATGTTAAACTCTTATCCCTACTCATAATTTTTTCACAAAAATTTGGGGGGTCACCGGTAATACTTTTGAGTCAGAGCTGTCTAACCCGGAATAGTGTGCCAACACAAGCATTTTTAAGATGTTTAAAACAAAAAGAAAAATTAAAACACTTTAAGGTATATTATTTTATTGTATCTTAAATCCCATAATAAATTTCTATGGTTTAAGTTTTTAAGACATCATACAGGTTGTACCAAGTTAAAATTAACTTACAACAAGCTATTTATTTTAACCTATTAAAACGACTAGAAAATTAGTAAAATATTAAAATAACTTTTCTACATATTCAGTGTATTAAAGTAATTAGGAGGGTTATTCAAAATTAGTGGCACATGCAGTGGTACTGCATTTCCACATTTTTTAACCACGTTTTCAGTCGTGCTGCACGTCACCTACTGGGAATTGGCAAAAGGGCTCATTTGAAATTCACATATCCGTGAACTAATGGGAAGCCATTTTTGATTGAGTGTGTTGTGTAAAGCAACTTCTAAATGTTTTTGCGTAATACACCTATATGGCGCACAATAACATCTTAACCTGTCGATACTAAAATTGGTTGGTTTAAAATTACTTGACAAGATGGCGCTAATTGCTTCTTACGTTCAGTTGTATTGAATTACGATAGTTCTTAAGCTAGCTGCTTTGCAGTTAAGGGTGTCTACGGCCTACAGTCGGTGTGACCATCCCCAACAAGGGTAATATACGTGTAATCGGATTGGCTGGACCCGGGGTTATCCATTTACTTGGAGGCCTCGTTATTTTAAACGAACCAAGCTTAGCAGCCATATTTAACAGAACTTTTAATCTTTCTTTTCAGTTTATTAAGTGAGCCTATATGCCCAAAGAAACTCTACCTATTTGTTTTATATATATATATATATATATATATATATATATATATATATATATATATATATATATATATATATATATATATATATATATATATATATATATATATATATATATATATATATATATATATATATATATATATATATATATACACGTTTGGCGAGTTGAATCTTACGGATTGAATTTTAATGTATTAGACACTAATAGATAGAGAGTAGACAGAGAACGACTGCATCGGTAACCTCCCACCGATAGCGACGCCGATTCCCCGTACCGCTTGCACTGCTGGCAGCTGGCAGCACAGAATAAAAAAAGTGATGTTTAGCAAGCGCTTGGAGGTCAGCCTCGAATCAAGTATTGGAATTTTACGCGCTCACGATAGATAAAAATGTATGTTGTTTTTAACGTGCCCATAATCGCAAGTCAAAAAAACAATACCATTTAATGATATTAATCTTTTGTTCAACAGTGAAGACCATTTTTATTTTATTACTGTATCCGTCTTCGTACCAAAGGTGGAAATAAATTGTAAACATGATCGGCAACCGAACTTTGACCGGACTGATAAGCGCAACGACGACACGATAACCGCCAGGGTGGAGCAAAAATCATATTCGAAATTTTTCAAGCGCCGAACGTGTATATACAGTAAAGCGCACCGTACTGCGAACATAGGAGGGTCCTGGACAATTTTGGATGTACCCAATTCTAAAATACCAATAATAATTTTGTGGCTTGCATCTCAACTTCCGTCTCGTTTTCTCACGTGGCGCATTTTTGGTTAGGACTGGTGGGGAGTGCGGTGATAAATTCGGAAGAATTATCTGTCCAGTTTAGTTGTTTACTATGTTTTTATTTTCAGTAAGAGGATGCAGTGTTTATAGGCAAGTAGCAGGAGTTAGCTAGCGTCAACCGACTTCGATCTGATTTCTTATCAGTCATAAATTTAAAATTAGTTAAAAACCAAACAGTTTTTCCTAATAAAATAAAATAATTTTCTCAAATAAATAATGGAACGTTGAAGATATTTTTAAGAAAATAATTTAATGTGCATTCATAGAATTTTTCAAGTTATCAAAGATGATCAAATAAACCACCTTCTTGAGCCAAACAATAACCAAGATTGTCATAAAAACGCCTTATGACATTTGCTTAATGTTAAGGGTAATATCCTAAATTCCCAATTCCCAATTTGTAATTGCAATTCTTGTAGATTATTAGCCCTATTCTCCTGGAAACCATAAATTTATGATTTTACGTGACCTCAGAGAAAAAAATCGTTGGGTGAGACCATGAAGTGAAAATGTCGATTCATCAGTAAAACAATGTTTCTTATAAAATTTTCATTGTTATTTTTCATTTCCATTACAGTTTCAAAAAATTGCCTTCGTCTAAAATGATCATCAGGGAAAATTTCATTGGTTTTTCTTACTTTGTAGGATCGGTATCAATTTTTTTCAGCACTCTTTCCACTGATCTTCTGCTCAAAAAAACCTGTCCTGCAATTGTATTAATGGAAACTGTAGGATTTTTAATAACACTTGCCACTACCATAATTTGTGTCATTTCCCTTTTGTTGTTTTTTTTTGAGGCACTATCATGTTTATGTTTTCTTGGAGTTAAACAACCAAATGTCAGAAAGTTTTTAATGACTCGGTAAATAGTGGAAATCGTGGGAGTCGGCCTGGTTAGAAATAAATTATTAAATAATTCCCCGATTCCCCTAACAGGATTTCCACGGTGATTCCATTCAATAATTTAAATTTTGTCTTCCAGTTCGTAAACATCCATTATTAATAACTATTTAAAAAAAAAACTTTTTGGTCGCAAATAATCGACACAGTACAACTATTGCTGTCGAGCGTTCGATACTAAAGAACTATTTCAGAAATAAACGTATTGAATTGTTGGCTGGAAAATTATTGATCGATAAGCAATGCGTGCGGCGTTTTTAGGTACATCCAAAATCGTCTAGGATCGTCCTATGTTCGCAGTACTCTGCGCTTTACTTTTATAATTTTATATATATATATATATATATATATATATATATATATATATATATATATAGTATAAAATATATATATATATATATATATATATATATATATATATATATATATATATATATATATATATATATATATATATATTTTAATATGACTTTTGACTTATTGAATTTTATAGAGAAAAGACACCCTTAAAACCATTATCTTGTTTTCTACCTAATTTTTTCATTACAAAACAAACGTTTAAAGTAGCCATCCAAAGTCTACTACTAACGATTTAACTTTAACAAAAGGACAAAGTGCATTTTATAATTTGCATGTGGCATGCAAAAATATGAGCACTGCATTTTTCTTAATTAGCAGTTTAATTACAATTATATACAAATAGTTAAAAAAATATTTATCATGTATTTTTATTAGCAGGTATAAAAATACCTTATGATAATTATCCAAATTAGATACAATTAACGAGAATAAATTTGGTGTTTGGTTACTTTATAATTTTAGCACTTAACGATTGTTATGTTAAACAAAATTTTAGTAATAAGATATCCTTAATTTTTTTTTCTGTCACCACAAGGCGCAAAAATAATGTTTTTGATTTGACCTTCTGCCAATTCACAGGTATATTACGTTTTAAAACTGTAAAATTAAAACTTGACGGCTTTATGCACATCCTTTTCTTTATTTTTTGTTTTTTTCTCATTTTTTTCTTAAACTAATAAAATATTTAAATAAGTAATTAAAAATTTAGTTCTGCAGGTATTATAGCTTAATAGGAACATTAAAGATTTGTCCTCTACCAGCCCAACTAACATTTTTTGTTTTATAATGGTAACGGTTACGTTTCGATTACCTATTTTATAAAACCTAAGAACCTATCAATGGCTCCCGAAATGTTTTCGTTACTCTTATAAAACCCTTATAGCACTTAAATGGAGAATCTTATAAAGGTACGGTGACTAAATTTTAGACCATATTATCTTTTCCATTTATTTGTAACTAAGAGGTTTCGTTACCTTTATAAACCATAAAAAAGTTTTTTTTAGCGGAAGAAATACATTTTCGTTTCCTATAAAACTTAAAATCCCCCCAAAACCATTATAAAACCTACAATTTTTATGAACACCAAATAAAAATACTCCCTTTTAGCTTCATCTTCTTCTACATCGTTTGTTTACAATATGTTCTATTTCAAGTCCTTGTCATTATTATTCTGTGTTTACTCTAAAGTTGACAGCAATGAATGTTTACTTTTATATTATCAAAATGGCGTATTAAATAATTATTATTACAATTTTAATACTCTGAAAATTTTCCATGAGGACCTAATTTTACTTGGCACGAAAGATTTATTAAGTAATTTTATATTTTACCCTTCCTAAAACTAAAGCGCTCCTTAAAGGGCTATCTAAAAATTTATTTTTGTAAAAACCTCAAAATTAAAATTATGTCTCATAATTTGTTTTTTGCAATAAACTGCCCAACATTTCTTAATCTCATGTTTTTGAAGAAATACGTCTTTTAGCTTCAGTAGTATGGCTTAAAATGAAATATTCTTTTTTTTGTGTAAATGTTTATGTCAATTCGAACACAAACATTAAAATGGCCGCCATATAAAAGGACGTCATGTTCGCCATTTCGCTTTTTAAACACCTAAAAATTTTTTTATATGAGTTTTTTAAGTAATAATAAACACCTTAAACACTTTTATAAAACTTACGAAAGGGGTGTCTTATGAATATTACTTTTGAAAATAAAAACCTTAGGTGCTTTTGGGGTACTTATAGTTTTATAAGTTACCAAAAAGGTATTTATAGAAACCTTCGTTCCCGGTATAAAACCAGAAGTAACCGAAAACCAATTGAAAACTTTTAAATTTTCAAATGTCAATTGCATGTCCAAAACCCCCATTTTTAAAAATTAAGAAACACAGAAAACAACTATAAACATCTTAACTAAAATATAGCCCCCGGGTTGTCCCCTTCTACATAAAAAAAATTGTTTTTTTGGGCCTATAAGTTTTCTAAAATTCTTTAGCTTGGTTGTATCTTTAGAATATTTATTAGGTGCCTTAAGATTTATAAGAGTTTTACGAAGAAAGCTAAAAAAACCCCAAAAGTAAAAGTTTTATAATAAGGTTTTTAAGAACGCTATAAAACCCTTTTAAAAAACTTTAGGTAACCAAAACCAAAGGTTTTATAGATAAGGTAACGGAAACATTTTGGATGCAATGTTATAAAACTTTAAGTATTTTGGTATTTTAAGTTTTTTTAATGACTTGCGAGTTTTAAAAGGAAAGAGGTTCTTTTTAATAGACTAAGTAATCAAGAAGTGTCTGCAGAAGTAACTTTAGAGTAGCTTTTTTGGGGTAAAAAAACAAAAATAAAAAAGTGTTTTCTTTAAACTTTTCGTGGACCCCAAAATGTAATATATTTATTTACAAAAAATTAAATAAATTTTATAAATAATCTTACAGCCGTCAGATAAAGTTTTTATCGTGCAACGTTTCAATAGAACAAGCCCAGAGATGTAATTATTATATACATTTTTAGGGGAGTTATCCTAAGAATAAACATAATGAGGTGTGTAATTATTTTTTGTGTCAGTAACCCAGGACCCAAAAGGCACAGGACCATTTTTACTGTAATTGTATTTTCAATATAAGAGCAACCACAAAATACTCATGGCTTAAATTAGTTATAATTTTATGCACATAACATCTCCTAAAAAAAGATTCCTTAGCCAAAAATTAAACAAAAATGTTGTATAAACATAGGTACCAAACGGCCCCATTTTTAGGTATAAAAAAATGTTTATTGTTCGGATTTTTCTTTTATTTTCATATTAAGTTTTTTAATTTGAATGAAACTTGGAACAGCTAAAACATTAACTGAAATACACTTTCTAATAATAAACTTTTGGTACTATAGGCGATATTCATGATTTTTTTTATTAGCTTATTGCAAACCCACATGAAAATAAGGCCAAAAATATTTTTCCCGATTTTTTGGCCTCCGAGCACTGTAAAAATCAATTTTAAGTTTTGGAATTTTGTAGGCCCGTGACGTCACGGCCCTAAATTTTCTATTGGTGGAATTTTTGCTTTGTTGTCAGCTTTTGTTATTTGATACGCCTGTCATCAAATATCGATATGCGCAACATCAACAAAGTTGGCGTTTCCTGTCAGTATCATATTGTCAATGTCAGCCTGTATAACCTGTAACCTCCTAATATTTATTAATAATTTCTGATTTGTAAATGATGTTCTCTATAACATATATTAAAGGGAATAGATCCGGCAACCCAACTACAGTAAACCCCGAAGCGGTACCCAACGGTATAAGGGATAAATCCGGGATAAAAGGGAATTTCTTAATATTTTCAACTTTAGGGGTGATTTTCACTATTATGCCACCGAACACCACTGCTCATTTAAGGACAGCAAGGAAGAAGGAACATCAGGAAGAGCCTGCAAGTACCAAGGGGTGGTACTCACCGGTATAACCGGGAAAAACCAGGAACCATGAGGACAAAGTCCCAGTGCGGACTTTGATCATTTGACCCAGAGACTTATACCGCCGAAGGCACCACTGCTCATTTAAGGACAGCAGGAAGAAAGGACATCAGGGAAGAACCCTGCCAAGTACCAAGGGTGGTACTCACCGGTATAACCGGGAAAATTCAGGAACCACGGGACAGAGTCCCAATTTTGGAACTTTGGTAATTTATTTGAGACTTATACCGCAGAGCACCAGGCCTGGGGTTATAACTGATTGATGGGGAGGTACTTAAGTACCTTCCATAAAAAAACTCAGAGGTGGTACTAAGCGGTATCACCGGGATAATTGGGGATAACATCATTTTATACCTACCCACTTCAACTTCAAGTGTGGATTACGTGGGGATACAACTGAGTACCAGCACCCAATTTAGCAGTACCAACGTTGTGCAGGGGAAGGAGTTCCAGGAACACCCTGCAAAAACTAGAAGAGATAACTGGTACTCACCGGTAGAACCCCGAAATATAGGAAAGCAAAGAGGATAGGCTCACACCGATTAGGACAGTACGTAAGGAACCTAAGAATGGTACCTATAGTTATTATTATCGCCAAACTTTCCTTGATGAACCCTTTTTACGAGCAATTTCCGTTATGTTATTCAAAATAAAAAAAAGTGTATTGTTATTATTTGCGAAACCAGAAGCCGGCCGAGTTTAGGATCTTCAAAAATATTCTTTTCTCTTCAAAAAACAAGACGATAGGAAAAGCCTGGTGTGCTGCTGTAGGTATTGAGAAAATGCCCAAAGGACATGCCTATTATTGTTGTGAAAACCATTTGATGTAAGTTTTATGTTTTATTTCAATTGAAACTATTTAGGTAGTTTGGCTGTGTTTAGTGTAACGTCTAAAGAAATTCGCATTTTAGCATTTCGTTAAAATCGATACGATTGTCGATATCGATAGTTCAGCAGAAACAGATTTGGCATCCATGTTGAATTTGATTGGTTAGGGGAGTGGCAGGCTATTTAAATTACAATGATAATTAAACCTTAAATAGAAAAGTAAGGGGTTTGTATTTTTCCGTGTTATTTAGCAGGTTTTGTAGTGTGTTTCTACTTTTAATTTTTACACACAACATTATCAATATCAATTGAGTGAAAATACCCTATTATGGACCAGGGAGAATCTCCCATTTAGCGATGGCATGTGTTTTTCGAAACACCCTGTATATAGTTTCTTGAGGATCATGAACGCAATAGTGTAAGTAAAAACACATTAACCTAGGCGATTTTTGCCAGAATAAATTTAAATTTACATCAAACATTTGCTTAAAAAGCCTTCGACTGGCAGAATATGAGGAAAAATTACTATAACCTTCGATTTTATTACCATATTTACGAAGAGTTATCAAAAAGTTGCAATATTTTAAAAATATAATATACAGGGTGTTTCTTAATAACATGCTAATATTTAAGGGGGTGATTCTTGGACCCATTTTGAGAAAAAAACTTCATGTGAATGTACGTCCTAAACGTCTTATCTTTTGAGATACAGAGTGTTAAAATTTTAAGAAAAAAATATTTTTTTATTGTCATTTTCATACCACTTTTAATATTTTTAAAAAATGTGTAGCTTTATGCATTAAAAACATTTTTTGACCAAAAAATTTTTTAAAAAAAGTGGCTCCGTACTGGACTCTGACTAGATATTTTTAAAGGGAAAAAGTAGTACGCCACTGCTTTCTCTTAAAATAAATTATTTTTGGAGTCGGTCAATTTAAAACAAATTTTGTTTACTTGACTTTTTTCGTACGACTCACCGTTTTCCATAAAAATAAATTCACTTATTGCACTCATTGGAATTGAGAAAAAACGATTTATGTAATTTTGAATAATAATTTATTTAATAAAAAAACTTTTAAAGGGTTGAAATTATGAAATTAAGGTTATCTACATACATTCGGAATAGAACAGAAACTTACCCTGAACGCACAATGAAATTAATTTTCAGAAGGTTTGTACTTTCGTCATAATTTTCTTCCCTTTTTTTAACAAATTAAAAGGTCAAAAAGAACTGAAACAAATTAATGACGTCAAAAAGGTTGGTCGTTTTTTAAAAATCAAAATGGCTGCCGTTCACAGCTGTTTTTTAAAGCTACAATAATAATATCCTAAAATATGGGTTATAAAATTATGCATTTTTCAAACTTGTAAAAAAATTGTTTGTCAAAGTAAGGTCAGATTTTATTTTATTTTCGTTTTTATTGTGTAAAATGCCTCGACGGTATTCAGAAGGTGACAAAATATGTTTTTTAAACCTTATTGACTATTTAACACAGGAGAGAGATGCAGGATTAACCTGTTACTACTTACTGCAGTTTTAGAGGAAAATAGATTTGTTTATTCTTGGGGTTTTTGTTATTGTGTACATATTAAAATGTAAATTATGACTATATTTCTTTGAAAACGTTTGTTGCTGAGGTATAGATAGCACGGTACAAGAATATTATAAAAATAAACCAATTTATAGACCGTCTTTTTTAGCCCGAAAATGGGAAAGAGTTTAAAATAACTGCAAATCGTTATATCGCAGGTATTTCTTTCTGGTTTTTATAAGGCTTAATTAACACTGTTGGCTTTAAAAAATTAAATCTTGCAAAAAATTTTTGTATTCGGATAATTACTTGTTCCATTATGCCGATTAAAACACCAATTTTCTAAAAAATCGGGGTTTGATGGTCTTTCATCATGAGAAAAACAAAAAAAAAAAAAATTGAGACAAGAATAACGTTAAGTCTAAAATATTTTTAGGCTGAGATAAAGAGAATCTTGAATCCGCGATAACTCTGGTCCAATCGATTTTTTTATTTAAGCTTAGCTTTAGAAAATTAAAAATTTTATTGGTAATCGGATCATGATAATTAAAATTTTTATTAGAAAACCATTCTGAACGTTCTCAAAAAAACGCATTTAAACGTACTTGCATCAATATTGCCTAACTTTTAAATTTAAAAAAGTGAACAGCATTGAATTTATATGAATTAGCTACGCAACCCTTTTTTTCCCAAATAATGACGTCATTGATGACGAAAGTACAAACCTTCGTGAAACGAAGTATATCAGGTATTGAAAATTTTAACACCCTGTATCTCAAAAGATAAGACGTTTAGGACATACATTTATCTGAAGTTTTTTTTTAAATGGGTCCAAGAATCACTCCCCTAAATATTAGCATGTTATTAACACACACCCTGTATTTTTCAAAACTTTCAATGCTATAATTTTTGGTCGGTTGATGACTCTGGATGAAGCATAGCTTGCCTTGCTCCATGCCACACGCGGCCGATAAATAAAATTTGTAATAATATATTTTTTAGGTAAAATTATGGTATTAAATATCTCGAGACAAGAAAGAAGAAATTTAATTCTTCAACAATTTAAATCTTGATGACCCTTTCAAAATACTCTTTTTAATCTAAGTATTTTTCCAAAAAAATGTTTTCAATTTATTAAATTTATTCCAAGTAAGAAACTCGCGTAGTAAATAATTTTCATCATTTGTTGGTAAACTGGTGTTATCACCCTGGTCACCCCTTCTAAAAAGTTAAATTTGAAATATACATTTTTAATTATTCTTATTTAAGGTTGCAATTAGTAATTTACACTTAAATACTGCGGTATCTGCAGCCAACCACTGACTAATTTCAAAACTCTATTAGTTCAATAGTGCATACAAATCAAAATACACGCCTAATTACAATAACCAATATGGGCTATACTTTTACCTTGAAACTGTTTCTCAATGTTAAAAAAATTAAAAATTCACAACATAAGCTATGAAAAGCCTTAACCTCGCGTATAAAAGTATTTAAAACGTTGCTTGAACATTTCAAGAGAGTATCCAAAAGTAAACCTCAAGGAAAGCAATTATACATTAATTAATTGACGGACGTCAACGAATGCAACTTGAATTTAAATTGTTTTTAACTAGGTGGTCGTACTAGTCGGTATGGTTGCAATATTTTCTTTTGTAGTAAACAGAATATTATTGTTTATTGGTTTGGTTAAAAATGTGAAGTCTGACAAGCCTATAATAGCGATCTTAAAACATACAAATTTTTTATCTTTAGCCTAATAGTACAATTATAATATACTGGTCCAATCGACCTGAAACTTGGACAGTAAGTAAAAAATAGCCCAAATAACAAAGTTAATATAGTGCCGTGGTGTGATTTTACCTAGGAGGTGGAAGCCATTCCTTCTGGGGGGTGAGAAATAAAAACAATGAAAATAATTTCGGATATCGATAAAGGGATGAGCAAAAAGTTTCCAATAAACAGTTTTCAATAGGTCAATATTTTCTGAGTTATTTTTTCATTAAAAATGGTGTTTTTTTTTAATTTAAAAAAAAAACACGTTTTTCAATAGTTTTTCTCAAGTAACTTGGAAAATTATTATTCTACAAAAAAATGTCAAAAAAATTGAAGCTTATAAAATAGGAAAATATTGATTTCTTTTCATCCATTTATGTGCAATAGGTATTGATATACAGTTGGTTAATTGTTATTTACATTACAAGATGCGAAAGTTTACTTTTTGGTGTGAGGTGGTTTTTAAATGGCCGAGGCGAAGCAGTTTAAAACCTCCGAACCTTAAAGAGCCTTTCGCATCGTGTAATGTTTTATATTTTTTCTGCTACTGTTCTATGTATCGCATAATTTAATAATCATTAACATCATGTTTTAATGGAAATATCAGAGATTTTGAAATTTTACCTGTTAAAAATTAATCCATAGCAACACATTTATTGTTGACATTGTCTGTCATCAGCACTTGTCAGATTTTGAATTATTGTTAATTTAGTATAAATCCATTCCCATTTTAAAATGTTAAATGAATATGAAAATGGCATCCAAAAGGCAGCTGACCTTGCGTGTGCCTCACTTCTGCCAGACAAATCTAAAGAGAGGTACCATCAAACATATAAATCGTTTTCTGAATGGCTTGCTACAAAAAATTGGGGCGGATTGACGAGAATGTGATGTTGGCGTATTTTCAAGAAAAATCCGAGTCTTTATCACCACCAACCTCTGGTCTGTATATTCCATGCTCAAGTTAACAATTTCCGTAAACAAAAATCAAGATATTTCGGAGTTCAAGAAACTAGTTGCTTTTATTAAAAGGAAAAACGATGGTTATGAGGCAAAAAGTCAAAAATTTTTAAAAAAGAAGAAATCATAAAGTTTTTACTTAACGCGCCTGATCAAAGTTACTTAGCAATGAAAGTAATAGCCATTATGGGAGTGGCTGGGGCATGCCGGACAGACGAAATATACAGAATGAAGCTAAGTGATGTAGAAATAAGAGACGACGTGGCTTAGTAAAAACAGTGGAGTCTAAAAATAAAGTTAAAAGAAACTTTGTAGTAACCAACGATGAAGGCTCAGTTCCTTATGTCAGATTTCTACAGGAATATATTAAGCTGAGACCAAGGAATGCTCTAGACAAGCGTTTATTGTATCGTTATGAAAGAGGTAAATGTGTTAATCAAGTAATTGGAAAGCACACTATTTCAAATGTACCTAAAGAAATTGCGAAGTTTTTGAAGCTTGAAGACATCAGTAGATACACTGGCCATTCTTTTAGAAGAACGTCAACTACGTTCCTTGCCAATGCTTCGGATGTCGATATTTTGGACTTAAAAAGGCATGGAGGTTGGAAGTCTTCTTCTGTTGCGGAGGGATATATTGCTGAATCCTATAGTAATAAGGTGGAAATTTCAAAGAAGATTTTACACGAAATTCCTACCAATATTTTCTCCAATGAAGTAACAGTGAAAAATATGAATATTAATGTAGTTAAAGGTGATAACGATACCCCAACAACAAATTTAAAAACTGTTAATTCAAGTATTATTCCTCCAATTTCTTTTGCTAATTGCTCAAATTGCACAATTACTTTTAGGCCCGGTACTTTCATTAACGAATAAAATTATTTTCCGAATAATTTCCATAATAACAATTGTTGTGACAATTGTAACCATGGAAATTATCCGGACAATAAAGTTATCCATTAATGAAAGTAACAGGCCTTAATGTTAATACCTAACCTAGTTTTTTAAAATATTTTGTCATAAATTAGTTACTTTTTATAAATAAATCCTAATATTTCCCACAAGCATATTTTCTTTTTTTTACTCTTACTTTTTTGTCCAGGCGCTGAAAATATTACTTTCGCAGCTAGCAACGCTTAGCAACCAGGTAACACGAAGGTTCTCTTTCGTTATCATTCGCGTTGCTAGGACCACAAAGTTTTCTTATTTATACAGTAGTAGAAAAAGATATTTTTTTTATCTAGCGAGCAATAAATAATATGCATTTAACGTTAAATAAACAAAAAAAATCCAGTTTTTTAGAAAACTATGCTGAACATTTTTTAAGGTACTATAAAAAATCTTTAAAATAAACTTAAGTTAAAGCCATAAGCATAAAAACTAACGAAAAAAACATTTACTTACTTTTTTTGACAAAAAATCAGCACACAAACTAATGAAATTTTTGATAAATATAAAATTAAAGATAGTTTTTTAATAATTTTCTTTATTTATGTGATATCAATGTATTCTACAAGTTTTAGCAGTTTGAAATGCTTATTCTTGATAATGTAACGTTTTAAATGCCAAAAAAAAATGATTTCATAAAAAATTTGATATTTTTGAAAATAACTAAAAAAACACACAAAAAATATTTAAATGTAAAAAAATCAAGATTTTATTACAGAATATTTTTTTTAGATAAAAATTAACAGAGATATGGCTGCAAGAAGTTTGCAATTGAGAGAGAGAGCCCTGTTTCTGAAGCCGTCTAACCTCAAAAATATCAAAAACGACAAGTTAAAATATATTCAATTTCACAGGACTTGTAGCTGTTGAAATTCCCTGCAACATGCTTTTTGAATTAAATCAATAGGTTTAAAATTTTAAGGAAGTTATCGTTGAAAAAAAATTTTTGAGCATTTTCTATATAAAATATAAAAATAATAAACATAAAATACTTTTATTTTTCCTTTTTAATCTTTTAAAAAATGTCCTTATCAATTTTAAGTCTATATATTTTTTAAGAGTCATTTTTAATAGTAGTTTTTTAGGATTAAAACAATGCGAATAGAGAATTACATAAAAACATTAATATATCAAATGTTCAAACCACCCTAATTAACAGCTAAACAATATACAACCGATCATAAAATTTATTTCTAACTTTGCCAAGCTGATATTGCAAAATTTTATTACATTCTTACGAAATAGCGTTTTGTAGCTGGTTTAGATTCTCAAATTTTACACTTTCATAAATGACACTTTTTAAGTGACCCACAAAAAAAGTCATTAGGTGAAAGATCAGGTGACCTGGCTGGCCAAGGTATCCGGTACCGTGGACCAATAATATTGCCGTTAAAAGCATTTTCCAGATACCCTCTAACCATACGGGCATTATGGGCGGGGAAACCATCCATTTGGTACCAGATCATTTGATCTTCCCGAACAACTTCTTCCAAGGCGGGCCAATTTGATTTTGAAATAAGTCTAAATAGGTTTTTGCTGTCAGGTTATAGTTCATAAAAAAGGTGGCACAGGTTAGATTGGTCTCTTCAAAAAGTTATCTTACTTTTTTTCTGTAATATGTACAGGAAGCCAATAAGTGACCCCCCTAAAATTTACATGGGATTTCCTATGTTTCGCTCGGCCACGCATCACCCGGTATAAACTAAGATCCAAAGAGTGAAAGGAACTTATTTCAAATTTTCATAAAAATTGAAACTGTACAATAAAAATCCGAAGTTTACACACCTTTTTTCTCTCCATACGCTTTTCTATAAGTAGTGAGTACCCTGGATGACTCCTATATTGTAAAAGTAGAAATCTACGTTATATTTAATAAATTAAATTAAATGATAAATTCATAATACGAAGTAATTTATATTTATGTATAAAGAAAACCCAAAAATAATAGTCGTGGTCGATTATTTGCATTCACAAAGGTGTTAATTTGATAAATAGACACTTTTAAAAATTAACAATGTGGTTAGACCACAGATTAGATCATTCAGTTTAAGTTATTCAAAACTGTTTAAGCTCAGGTGCAATTTCAATTATAGAACTGAAATAAAAAAATGTTTAATTAACATTGAATATTAATTTTGGATCATACAAAGTAAACTAAAAAAACATTTGTAAAAGAAGCCAACCAGACAGAGTAACCATTATGTCAACCTTATATCACTACACTAATATCATATGTTGCATCCAGAAAACCTGTCTAATATAATCGTTTAAATTTCTTTTGTTCTTGTGAATTATATCCATTAGTGGAAGTGCTGCTAAACCGCCGCCACTCCACATTTACATACAGGAAGAAGTAAAGGCGGTACTCTATAGACTTAAACGAGGTCAAAGTCCAATTATAGGACACCAAAGGACCTCAAGATGGGAAATAGAGGAGGACCAAGAGGTCAGCTCATTGTTTGAGATGCCCTCAGACAGGTTAACCCCTCGTTTTATCTTCAACAGACACTTTCGGATTGTCATACCAAATAGGGAGGACTGGAAAGAAGGCCCTTCAACCAAAGCCGATCATATCTGGTATACAGACGGCTCCAAGACCAACAAGGGAGTACGAGCTGGCATCTATGGAGACAAGCCTAGAGAAAAGATAACCTTAAGTCTTGGTCAGCACGCCACGGTTTTCCAAGCGAAAATCGCAGCAATAATGCATTGTGCCGTGCGGATTAAAGAAAAAGGGAGTAAAGGAAAAACATCGCCATTTACTCAGGCAGCCAAGCGGCCCTGAAGGCCATCAGTTCACCAAAAGTTAATTTCAAACTAGTAGGGGACTGTATACAGGCCCTGGAAAAATTCGGCTTGGCAAACAAACTTACGGTAGCCTGGGTACCATTCCACGAGGGCTATCTAGGTAACGAAGAGGCCAACGACCTAGCCAAAAGGGGATCAGCCAAGAAAATAATAGGCCCGGAGCCATTCTGTGGAATCTCTGTCAGGCCTTTTAAAGCATCTATTAAAAGTTGGGTAGACAGAGAGTTTCAAAGCTGGTGGTTACAAACACCAGGACAACGACAAGCAAAGAAGGTAGGTCAACTAACAGGACATTGTAAACTCAGCAAGCACCTGAAAAAAACAGTCCTGGTGGAGGATAGCCTGTGTAGGTTCTGCCAGGAGGCTGAAGAAACAGTCGTATGTGGTGCCACTGTGAAGCACTATGTAGGCTTAGGTTTACTAGGCTTGGTGAGGAAAAGCCAATACCGGCGAGATATATGAAGTGGCCAGTGTCAAGATTCTGGAGTCTATCTAAACAGACGGGCCTGGACAAGGTACTCTAAAGAATGATAGGAGAAACCACTATAAATCTGGTAAGGTTGCAGTGGTGGAGGTCATTTTTGCCATCTCCGCTCAAATAATCTAATCTAATCCAATCTAATCCAGTATCATCTACTTTATTAAAAAAGTAAAAAAACTCCAAATAATAAATGTTTTGTCAGGGGGGGGTACTTAATTCACCCCCAATGGGCCTACTACAAGTCAATGTGCCATCTTATCATCTGGAAGCGTTCGAACTTTAAAATTTTCCTCTGAAATGTACATTTACCTTAGGAGGAATGTAATCCGATTCAATAGGCATAACCAGTTTTTCTTAATATTCTTTTTTGTCCTCGCAAAAATTGTATTTGGACCATTAAATGTAAAAGAATCATAATACAAGTTCCCACCAAAATTCTTCGAAATTTTTCAAAATTAAAAAAAGTAAATGTATCCCATTTTATAACTTAAATTTTCTTTTATTGACCGTCTTTTCTGCGTTAGTCCCCCAGACTATTAGGTTGAAATAATTCGTTTGTTACAACAAAAATGCGCAAATAATTACATTGTAACTAATATGCAGTGTTAACAAAGTTTCTTTACAAACAAAATAATGAGGGCAACGAATTAGTTGCAGTAAAATCGAATATATTTATTGTTAATATTCGTGTTTACATATTAACAAACATGACGCATTGTACGTGTACGTGCCATTTTTAATAGAAAAATTACCTAAAAGTTACTGCTTGTAAAATATAATGCCTTAAATAATTTTCTTTTGTTTTGTTTAGGTAGGTACTATAGTCCACGAACCTTAACACCTAAGTACTAACATCCTTAAGTAAAGTAGCAGGCAGTTTATTACCACAGAACTTAAAGATTTAAAGGTTTAAAAAAGTTAGACTTTTCAACACATACACACACACACACACAAAAAAATATATATATATATATATATATATATATATATATATATATATATATATATATATATATATATATATATATATATATATATATATATATATATATATATATATAATATATATATATATATATATATATATATATATATATATATATATATTTGATGTATATGAATAATGTGTGTGTTGTGTTAAAAGTCTAACTTTTTTAAACCTTTAAATCTTTAAGTTCTGTGAGTAATAAATCCTGACTACTTACTAAGGATGTATACTTAGGTATTAAGCGTTCGTGATATCCATACTACTAAACAAAACAAAGAAAATTATTTATACATTATATATATATATATATATATATATATATATATATATATATATATATATATATATATATATATATATATATATGTATACATAATCTTAAATCGTAAAAGATTCAAGTTCGGATAAATTGAGGCAAGTGGTGTAGTGTAGTGCAGTAAACAAAATGTCGTTTGAAAATTTGAAAAAATCCGTTTACTTTCGGAGATATCCGGAAAAGAACCGAATTCCCGCAAAAAAGTTTTATTTTTTCCTGACCTTATTTGAAAAGATAATTTGAAATAAACGTTACTTTAAACTACTTTTTTCCCTCTTCAAAATTACGTTATTAAATTTAAAATCCGACGTTTCGTTTCCGAGCAACCACCATCAACTTATTTATTTTAAATACGGTCCTGGATTTTTTTCCTTTAATCGTGACCTTTGAACCTCCTTAAAGCAATGATGGCTTAACATTGTCAAAAAATTAATTGGATGTATGAAAAATGAGGTCCTTCATTTACTTGATCTATCTTTCTTTGTCTAACACATTACTTTTGCTATCTTAATGAAATATATCACATATTACGGAAAATAAAACCTTTATTTTGTCTAAGACATAATTCTTTTGCTAATGTAAATATTATTAAAGGTGCTATGAGTGAGCGCTAAAATACAGTTTGGAAACAAGTTAGTTTTTAAAAACTATGTATATATTACATTAAGGCACCCACCGTACGTTAGTACTTAGGCATCAGCCTTCGTGGACTGTCCCAAGATAAAAAAAAATACAGTGTGTCTACGTAAGTTGGCGGCATGTAGGACAATTTTTTATTATTAGGTTAATAAAAAAAAATCTTATAAAAAGTTTCGTATGGCCCAAAACCTTAAATACAACCATTAGATGTCAAAATTTACCAGTTTTATATAAAAATTATCAAAAAAAAACAAACATATAAACCTTTACTTTTGCCAATATCGAAAATTATTATAAAGAAAAGAAATTTATAAACAACTTTCAAATATTTAACGTTTTTATATATTTTTTTTATTTACAACCATGCATGTAATAATGACATTTCACCTATCTTTGAAAGGTGGAAAGTTGACGTTTTTTGACTTCTACTTTCCACCCGAGTAAAAAGTGCTCACTTTCCACCCGGTTGAAAAGTTTTTTTTTTTAATTTCATTGAATATTGATATTTCAAAATGGTATATTGACACACGAACATACGCATTCTAATAATAATAATAATAATATTCTCGAATTTCTGGTGGAGTAGCAGCAAACTCAAATTCCTCATCTGATAACATTTTTTTTGGATTTGCGAAATTAAAACAAACTACTATTTAAATTTAAAGCGTCTATCTTACACTGAATGTATTGACACTTTGACAACCCGTTACCATGACAACGATACAAATTGCGAAGCACGGCCGCCTAATAAAATTATTACCGGATCAATTTTTATAATTTCAATTTAAAATAATAGGAAATGAATAAAGTGGTTGTAAATAAAATAATATACAAACCTCGGTGGAAAGTATCATTTCTGTCTCAAAAAGTATAGTATAATACTAACGCATCTCTCGACAGAAATGAAACACTTTCCACCTGGGTATGTAATATACAATTTAACATTGTCTCTGCGATAATAATAAAAATGTTAGTTTGCACAATAATTTAAAATTTGATAAAACAATTCTAAATATATAAAAAAATATTTTTAAATGTAAGTAAATAATTTTAAATATTTAAAAGGTATTTCTAAACATATTTTCTTTATAATAATTTTTGATATTGTCAAAAGTAAAAGTACTTTAACCTGGACAAAAAAATGTATTTTTTGTTAATCCTCGTATACGACTGGTAAATTTTAACATCTGATGGTTGGATGGGGATTGGCGTCCCCTACAACACTTAGCATTCTGGACTCCATTCAAAAAAGAGCCGTTCGTCTTATTAATGATCCAACGCTCACAGAAAGGCTTCCTCTTCTTGCCCATCGTCGAGCTGTAGGGGATTTGTCGCTCTTCTATAGGTATTTTCACGGCTTCTGCTCAGAGGAATTGGCCAGTATAATTCCTTCTCTGGCAGCTCCCAACAGAAGAACACGTAGTGCAACTTTTATGCATCCTTTTACAGTTCAGTTAGAGAGACCCCGAACTTCCCGCTTTCTTCGTTCCTTTATTCCTAGAGTGTCAAGACTATGGAACCTGCTGCCCGCAGAAGTTTTTCCTTCTCCTCCCAATCTCCAAAAATTTAAGTCCCGTGTAAACAAACTCCCTCTCACCACACTGAAGACACCCACGGTACGTTAGTACTTAGGCATCAGCCCTCGTGGACTGTCCCAAGATAAAAAAAAAATTAAGGTTTTAGACCATGCGGAACTTTTTATAAACAATAACTTTTTTTCGTAAGTTTAATAATAAAGTTTTCCATATGCCACCAACTTACGTAGGTACACTGTATATACCAGGAACTACTTACGAATTAATCGATTCGAGTAATGAAGTATTAATCACCATTAAAAAATGACGGAAATTTTTAATGGCAGCTTTTAATCAAACAATGGATGGTAGTAAAGTAAGTTATAATTATGTAGTTATTAGATAATGATACCAGTCGGTAAATTTTGCTGTATTTATACAATATTACAGGTATACAGTTTAGCCATTGGCAATACGTTTTAACGGTATGATAAATTTAATCTTTAAAAAAACAATTTCAATGTTTTTAAAATTCTGGATAAAAATACAAATGAGGCGCAAAAAATAATGCCCAATCCAGGTCTCTTTTTAATTCCACTGAAAAATGCTGAAGGAAAAAAACCAAAGTGGTGGAAGAACCCCTGGCTGGACAGAAAAATGAGAAACACAAACGTACTTGTTGACAGAATATTTTGCTTATAAAGCTACATTTCTTGTGTTTCTTGTTATTATTATTATTGGAACTCCTTAAATACAAAAGCAGTTGCCCTTATTCTTTTTTTTAGGCTATATTTAAATTTAAGGTATTTTACTCAACAGATATCTTAATAGTTGTTATTCGAACGACGAGGTAGTAAATAGACTCAATATTTCCTATAAATGCCACACATTTGCAAAAAATAGCGCCTGCCTTTATTTGTAGCCTAAAAGAAAAGGTGCTCTAGTTTAAAGTCAAACAGAAAATTTGCTTTAAAAAGACGTTTACGCAAATTAAAAAAACGTTATAAGTTGCTTATAATAAGTGCATTTAGAAAAATTGTGGCAAGAAAATACCACACAAGAAATCTTTCAAACTGAAAAATGTCAATCAACGAACTCCAGGACTAGAATTAACCCAACGCCAGTTTGTAGCAGGGTGTCTGGTAGTACTGATCTGTTTGTTTTTGTTTTGGAAAAACGTAAACAAATTGCCAGATCTCATAAATCAAAATCTGGAAATTATCTTGAAAATGTAATAAAATTATTTAAAAATATTGGTTTTTGTGTTAATATAGGCAACATCGATTTATATATATATATATATATATATATATATATATATATATATATATATATATATATATATATATATATATATATATATATATATATATATATATATATATATATATATATATATATTATGTTCAATAAACAATATTTTAATAATTTAATATTTCAATTTTATTTATTTTTTTATTTTTTTTATTGTGAGACAGTCCACAAAGGTAGTACTAATGTTATTTTGAACAGCCTGTTAACAGTAGCGCTAATACATTATAAAAATGCTGCCATTAGCAGCTATTTCAAAGAGCTTTCCCGAAGTATCACAAAGTCGTACTGCATTAAAAATTTTCAGGGGCTAGTATTTCTAAAAACGTCATTTATTCCCTCCCTCCAGGTTTTAGAAAAGTGGTATTTTTTTATTTTTTTGATATCTATTTTGGTCTAAAAAATATAGCCATAGTAGGTACACACACTAGATTACATATACCTAATATTACTGTATTAGATACAATATTATAATTTTTTTATGTTAGCAATATGTACAGGGTGAGTCAACGATAGAGTAAAGTTCATTATTTCATTGGTTTCAAAAGTTATGAGAAAATAGTAAATACAAAAGATGTAAAGATTCTTAGGATGCACAATTTAAAATTATTTTAAAGTATACAGGGTGGCTCAAAAAGCGTGACGAATAAAACATACTTTTTTTAAATGAAACACCCTATTTTTTAAAATTTTTTTTGAATTTCTTTTAAATTCTTCAACTTTTTTATTAATAATAATGTATACTTAAACCTAATAGTTTTCAATATTTCAATTTTTCTAAAAGAAAATAATTTTCACATAAAAAAATTACGTAGCGCCATTATTTTTGAAGGTAGATCACTCATATTTGATATTAGCGTTATACGAAGATGACGTAAAAGATATATGCAACGGAATTTTAATTAGATGCTACAGGTGTTCAAAATAAACAATATTTTGGATCTTTTTAAAATTTAAAAAAATCTCGTTTTTTTTAAATGGCGCACCATATATATTATTATTTTTCTGAAATATCTTACAAAAACCCACAACTTTTTTTAAAATATGTCATATACCTATTTTTAATACTTTGCGATTTTTTTTTAACTTTTCCAATATTTCCCCTTCTTTTTTGTCTAAGACTATTGCTATAACATTAGTTGGCCATTTTTAAATTTTAAATTCACAAAAAAAAGTAAATAATAATAAATACCTATTACTACAAATTAACTTATTTTTAATTATTATTATGGCGCAATAAATGTTCAAAAATATGCCCTTCTTTGGATACACATGTTTAGTTTTTTTTTCGTATATTTTCTTGGACGTTCCTTAGTATAAACGGTGTTATTCTCCTCCCGGTCCCGAACCCTATTTTCCATATCTTCTGGTGTTGTAGGGGATTCACATAAACACGATCTTTAACATATCCCCACAAAATTTAAAAATAGGGTGTTTCATTTAAAAAATGTATTTTTTATTCGTCCCCTTTTTTGAGCACCCTGTATACTTTAAAATAATTTTAAATTGTGCATCTAAGAATCTTTACATCTTTTGTATTTACTATTTTCTCATAACTTTTGAAACCAATGAAATAATGAACTTTACTCTATCGTTGACTCACCCTGTATGTCTAATAAATTTAAAATTTGTTTTAATCGTTGTAATCATAGTTATACCTATTATCCGATTAATAATAGGATGATCATTCCAGTAAACGGAACCGTTTCGTTATAATGAAGGTTTATTTAAAATATATATTTTTATACGACTGCTTTAGAAAATGGGGTTTGCACACGCTAAACAAGCTTTGAAAATTGTATTTGCCTTTAATGTGTGCAAGGAAAATATGTTTTTTTGCACGGTTCTGTCTTTCAATATGATTTATTTTTATTTACTTTGACATAAGCGTGGGGTTTTTTCACGACAAAAAATTTTTCACACAGCCCTGTCAAAAGTTAAAAAGATAAAAATAATAAAAATCGCATATTAATCATTATTTTCTGCAGTCTGAAAAGTATCGGGCCCCTTTTTGAAACTGACTTTTTGCCACCACTCTTGACTTGTACCCGCCTGGCTCGTGCAAACCTCTACTCGGGGAAAAAGAGTCTTTCAAAACTTGTTGCACAATATAATTATCTATTCAATAATTAATTATAACAGTTAAAAAAATTATTCAAGTATTTTATTATACCGCCGAGATGAGGTTTTTCCAGAATAATTTTAGTCGATTAGTGCATTCTTTATAACCGCAAAAGGTACATTGACATTATTATAAATATTTACTGATAGATATTCTAAAAATAACATTGTAAATACACCTTAGTTTAATATGCTAGCTTTCCTCTCATGACGAAAGTAGTTGTAAAACGGATTAAAAATGGCAGCTCTGTAACAGAGCTATCAGCGCTATCAACGGACGAATTTGGAACAAAAGAAATTTGATTGATTAATATATAATTGTGATATATTTATGAAGATATTTTGATTAAAAGTTTTCAGCTAATTATTTAATTCCAACATTGTTTCTCCTTGATTTTATATGTACCTAATTTGATAAATTTAAACGTTTAAAAATAAAGTATTTGTTTTCCAATTTTTTTGGTTTTAAAATTTTTTTGTCGGCCAGAAAACTTTTTTGTTTAATTAACTGAAGTAACGAATTTTAAAAATTTAAATCATTTAAATCTAAAGTATTTTAAATTTCCATCAGCTTACAAAACCGTGTTATTGAAAAATACAACCTAATAGATAAAATAAAATGACATCGAAGCTATACAAAACCTGATTTAATATAATTTTTTATCAAACGAATACAGCAGCTGTCCAAAATCAACCTTGTTGCCGCAATTCGCCAACTTGGACCTGTCATATAATAAGGGTTATACAAATGCGCAGTGGTATTGACGGTTAAGTGTATTATGGATATAATAATGAATCGACCCAAAGTCAAAACATATTTTTATTACAATATAACAGTTTACAACAAAATTAGTTTTAAAATATTCTTTTAACGCCGCGTTTTCTTAAATTCTGAAGTCGTGCTGAAAATTCTTGTAAAAACATCAGCATACTGGTTTGTTCTGATACTGAATAACATCACTCAAAGTTTGTAACTTTTAAGGTTTATTTTCGATAACCATCCTAAATATGCCATTTATAAATCAGGGCTGGTCAAATCTGTATGGCGGCCATTAAAAAATATATATAAAGTCGTCAGGGAAAAATATGTCTTATAGAGCCTGAAGTGCGCAGAATTTGATATTCATTCAACCCATTTGATTACTCAACCTTCGTTGCTGGTTTTGAGCAGCTTTCAAAACGATTGAGGAATACAACCTACAGAAAGAGAAAAAGCATTTTTGAAGTCCACGTATCCCCAAAACCTGATTTAATATAATTTTTTATTTAAAAATACAGTAGTGTCCAAAAATTTAACCTTGTTGCCCGCAATATCTTGGATGTATATAATAAGCGTTATTTAAATTATATATATTATATTATATATATATATATATATATATATATATATATATATATATATATATATATATATATATATATATATATATATATATATATATATATATATATATATATATATATATATATATATTTAATTATATAAAAAACTTAATGACTGTAGATAGAATCGCACCCACTTGTATACCATTATTTTATACTTTCTTTTATATCAGATGATGCGTTCCAGAGATATAAACCACGTTACTCACATGTCTACTCTTTGAAGCGTTACCATTACCATATTTATTATGTATACAAATTGTTTAAAATTATAAAAAAAAATTCTAACACTTTAAGGGTGTGTCTATTAAACCCAACATCGTTTTTATTAATAACTGAGAGAAGCTGGAGAAAAAAGTGAAAATACGTTTTTAGAGAGCGCCAAGTAGACTAACTCTTTAATCTTAGAGAACGTAAAAAAGTTACTAGTTTGAAACAATTTTGTATTTTGACTTATAACAAGATTACCAGTGATGGACACTTGATTTTGATACCTTTGTAAATAGGTTATTTTAAAAGACTAAATAGTTTATACAGACACATCATTTAATGGTGCATGTAAATAGCAATACATCAGCCTTGCATGTCGTATTCTAGAACTCATTGTTTATAAATTCCATGCAATAATCAACAATATATTTATACAATGGAATTTATTTACATCTTTACTATGGAGTTTTTTTATTGTAGGGAATTTATTAATATTGTAGTGAAACCTACACAAAAATGTTTTTTTTTTGATAATATAGAAACGATACTTAAATTGTTCTTATGGTCAATAAATTAAATAAAATAACAAATAGCAACAACGATTTCAGCTTTTTTAACACAAATTTAATAGATCGAACAAGAAATTCAAAATTTTTCTGGTATCAAAAGCATCATTTCCGTGATTAACAGCCATCATTATATGCCAGTTAAGTGATGTATTATTACAACTTTTAACGGTGATCCGCTTCGTGCTCCTATGTGGCGATTGTTAGCCTGCGGCGTTTAAAAATAAAGCAGCTAAGGGAAAACAATCTGTAAACGCAACAAAACAAAATTGCAAGTATCAACCATGCGGTTATTTTTAAGCTATTTACTGGTCGCGGATGTAAAATTTCATTTCCAGTAAATAATTCACAAGAGGTGATTTTATGCTCAACCCATTAACCTAAACTTTTTTCCCTGGGAGCCGTCTTAGTTCACTACCGGAGGCAGCGCAGCCTCCTGGCCTGCCTTCTTTTATACTAATCCTTCCATTAGTCTTGTTCCTTCTACAAGTCTGTATAATCCCAGACTGGTTGGATGATATATTCCTGTGGGTTTATTTTCGGTTGCCCAAATAATGCCTGTCTTTTGTGATTTAACACTTTACATTCGCATAGAATGTGGTAGGCTGTTTCTTCCCCTTCATCGCACATTCTGCATCTTGTGTAAGTGTCCTTTTAGGCTATCGTGCCCTGTTAGCAGCCCTACTGTCTTTTCCTACTTTACTTTCTTACGGTGATCAACATATTTTTTCTCAAAGAGGTGTCCAACAAGGAGATCCTCTTGGACCAGCTCTTTTTAGTTTAGCAATTCATCCACTTATTTTATCATTAAATACAGAAATAAATCTTTGGTATCTAGATGACGGTACACTTGCTGGAAACCCAAAATCGGTTTTAGATAATTTTCATAAAATAATCAGAGGAAGTAAAGATTTGGGTTTAAATTTAAATTTTGATAAGTGTGAATTAACTGTTTTATCTAAAGATCATTCCAATATACTATCAAATTTTTTAAGTGTTGTTCCTAATTTGTCAGTAATTCCCATTTCAAATTTTAATTTATTAGGAAGTGCTTTTCGTCAAATGAAATTGAATACTCAATTAATAAAAAGACAGAATTTTTAAAATCCTTAGTACCAAATTAAAATTTATAGACTCACATATTTCCTATTATTTACTAAAATATTCCTTTGCCATACCTCGAATGTCTTATTTGTTAAGATGTTCACCTTGTTGAAATCTCCAGAATTACTTTGTAATTTTGATAATGTATTACAAAGTTTAGTTCAAGACATAACAAATTGTGATATTAAATTAAATTCTTGGTTACAAAGCACTCTTCCAGTAAAATTTGGAGGTCTTGGAATAAGAGATACATCCACCCTGTCTATTTCTGCTTTTTTAGGTTCAATCAATGACGTGTCAGGTTTACTTTCCAAAATTTTCCTTCCTATATTCTTGCGACAGTAGATAATGATTCAATTGTTTTGTCAGATGGTTATCTGTTTGCAATCTTCAAAATCAACCACAAGAATTACCAAAAAAAACAGAAAGATTTTGACTTTTTAATTTGCCAAGCTCGTCACAAATATATTACAAACATGTGCCAGACAAGTGAAGATAAGGCACGTCTACTTGCTCTTCAGGCCCCTGAAAGTAATGCTTGGATTAACGCACTTCCATCTTCGTCCTTGGGAAATTTGTTAGATAACAAAACATTCCACATTTCCATCGCTCTCAGACTTGGTCTGCCTTGTGTGGAGAGCACCTCGTTTGCGGCGAAAATGCTGATATTTATGGCCTACATGGGTTAAGCTGCAAAAAAGCGCAGGGCGTTCTTCTAGACACAGTCAGATAAATGACATTATCAAAAGAGCTCTGATTTTAGCTGAAAATCCTTCTGTGTTAGAGCCTCTTGGAGTTTGCAGAAGCGATGGAAAACGGGTAGATGGAATGACCTTAATTCCCTGGAAATATGGAAAACAATTACTTTGGGACGCTACTTGCAGCCATACACTTGCAAAATCCTATCTGGACAAAACTTCTAATTTTGTAGGTGCGGCTGCTCGTATTGCCGAGAATAAAAAACATCTAAAATATAAAGAGCTTGAAGAACGCTTTATCTTCATTCCTTTTGCTGTTGAAACTTTTGGTCCTTTGGGTGATGAGGCTAAAGGTTTTATTAATGAAATTTGCAAAAAAATACAATGCAAAAAATCTCGAAGTTTCATTATCCAAAGAATTGGTTTAGCTGTGCAACGGGGTAATGCAGCATCGGTACTAGGAACAATCCAGGAAGACCTAGGACTTGATGAAGTTTATAATTTTTAAATATAGATTAAGTTATTTATTTAATTTTAGAATATTGTTATTTGGTATTTATAACATTATACACCCAGATAGAGAAGGCACTTATTATGATATTTTTTTCAATTAAATAAAATTTAAATTTTATCTTTGTCTAAGTAGTTCTTTTAGATGGGCCCTTTATAGAGCCTTTTTCATGTCGTATTCCGCTGAAACAGACAACTTAGTAGCAATTGATATCAAAAGAAGGTCAAATGCTGTCGATAAACTCTTACTGCTTTTATCTATGCATTTGGTCGTGATGTTAAAACCTAGGACTCTTCTTTATTTAAAAAAAAGGTGTCTATTATGCCACCAATATTATACCAATAATTATGTAATTATGTAATTTACAGTCACAATAGTCTTAAAATATTCCGTGTGTTATTAATTTTTTTTTTCCGCCAATGAGTTAAAACAAGTTTGCCATTCCTCGGTGGAGACGTGAAATATTTCAGAATACCTGAAGTCCTTGTACCTTAATACACGTGGATTTGTTAATATTTCTGGTCAATAAAAATAATTATAATTACGTATATACAGGGTGGCCCACCACATTCGCCTCGGTTTTTCTACGAGAAATGAAAAGAGTTGGGAAAAAACTTTTAGCACAGTTATATGTTGGTTTGTGGGAGCATATTTTAAAATTATTTTGAAATATACAGGGTGACCCAAAAAAGAAGTACATATCAAAATTATATTTTTCTTATGGAACACCCCATATTTTTTATTTTTAGATACTATAGACCAAATAAAGGTATATCCTTAAAATGGCGGTTTCTGAGAAATTTAGAGAAATTAAAAAATACAGACCATATTTTAAAAATTGTTTACACCCTGTAACATATAAGGACCTGCTCGTAATAAAATTAACTGCTTAGATAAAGGGTTTAAGTTAACTATTACATTAAAGTTTTACCTTAATATTATACAGAGTGGTGAAAAAAATTGCCTCAAAATTTGGACATACATTTTATTAAATATTTTCCTAAAGTTAAATGGAACACCCTGTATTTAGTGGCCTATTTTGACGCAGAACTGGATTTCCTTTAAAACTATGTTAGGGTTTCCTATACCTATCTCTTCTGCTTTTTATGCAAAAGACGTTTTTATATTTGACTCTTAATTAATTTCTTTATCTTAAAAATGGAACACCCTGTACTGTAATTAAAATTTTTATTAAGAACCACGTAGATTCGCTAAAAGCACAAGTTTAAATTTTTAAAAATAAGATCTGAAGCAAAATGCAGGCAAAAGTAAAAACTCCAATTTATTGCCATTTCTAAAATATTAAAGCATTCTTGAAAATGAGGATCAAAATATAGTAAAAGGTACACCTATCTTAATTGTTGAGACGAAATATGTTAAAATACTCTTGTTTCTTAGAAAATGTATTGGACTTTATGGTAAATTAAATCCCAAAATAATTTTATAATGGGGTCAATAAAAACATACATTTCAATATGATTGTCACCAAAGGTACATTATATTTATATTTTTGAATAATAGTAGGCTTTGACCTAGATGACGTTAATTATTACTTGCAAACAAAAATATTTAACAGTGACACTTATTAATCAAACGATTATCATTGATTAAGCTACTTTAAAATTATAATCGTTTTGAATGATTGTTACATTTTAATTAGTTAAAATAAGGAAGATGAAATGATTTTGGTAATTGGTAAGTATCAAGAAATATGTTTATTCGCATCAAAAGTATATGCCCAAAGGTATTCCTACAGGCGTCATCCTATACTGTACACGGTGTTTCATTTTTAAGATAAAAAAAGAAATAAATCATAAGTCAAATATTAAAAAGTATTTTGCATAAAAAGTAAAAGACATAGGTATAGGAAACCCTAATATAGTTTTAAAGAAATCTAGTTCGGCGTCAAAATAGGCCACTAAATACAGGGTGTTCCATTTAACTTTGGGAAGTTAGTGAATAAAATTTTAAGGCAATTTTTTTCACCACTCTGTATAATATGGAGTTTAAACTTTTATGTAATAGTTAACTTAAACCCTTTAGCTAAGCAGTAAATTTAATTACGAGCAGCTTCTTATATGTTACAGGGTGTAAACAATTTTTAAATTATGGTCTGTATTTTTAAATTTCTCTAAATTTTTCAAAAACGGTCAGTTTTAGGTATAGGAATTATAACAATAACTTACCTTTATTTGGTCTATAGTATCTAAAAATATAAAAAAATATGGGGTGTTCCATAAGAAAAAATATAACTTTGATATGTACTTCTTTTTTGAGTCACCCTGTATATTTCAAAATAATTTTAAAATATGCTCCCACAGACCAACATATGACTGTGCTAAAAGTTTTTTCCCAACTCTTTTCATTTCTCGTAGAAAAACCGAGCGAATGTGGTGGGCACCCTGTATAAAAGGTAAAACAAAAATAAAATTCCGTATACGTAATTCCGCACAGGGAATAAATACAGGATAAATTTTATGTTTATGCGTTTGATGGCTAAATGCCGAATATCTTGTACGATATTTATCAAAGCAAAATTATTTATTTTTTTAATTTTATTATTTATTAAATTTTATTATTATTTATTCTATTATTTTTTTAAACAATACATTAGAACATATAATATTTTCTTGGGCTCATTTTTTGTACGACAAGAAAATGGTCTTATTTTTTACGACTATGCATCATTGGTTTTAGTCAAGGAAGTTTAAAGGTGTATGGAAGCCCAATGCTATGGCTCATTCGATCAAAAAATGTCCAGCCCAGTATGAGAATAACTGTCAGAGTTGGCCCCGCCGATTTTGCGCAATAACGAAATTCCACGAAATAATTTAATGTGTTGCCTACTTACACACTGATAAATCAGTGTGTAGTTAGCAACACATTATACTTTTATGAGAGCCGTATTAGTTTCGATTGTTTTGCTTTGTGTGATTATATTTTGTGGTTGCAGAAGTTTTTTGGATTGATAAAAACCTTCTTATTTTAGTGATTAGTGTTTATTAAATTGTGACTATAATTTTGTGTTTATTGTTTGTTACTTATAATATCGTAACAAAATGACTAGAGGTTGTATGGTTTTGTATTGCAAATCTACGGGTAACATACCCGGCATTTTTTACTTTAGGTAAGTATTTCTTTTATTTAAATTGGGTGCTTCTTATGAGACGAAACGTTAGGTAACCGAAGAAATAATAATATATCAATTATGAATTAGAGAAAATGAAAATTACATAGGAAATAGCAGTGAGAAAAGTAAGGCAATCTTAACTATCTTTTGGATGATTTCCACAATGTTTTTGTATTTCTGTGGATTATTAAAAAGAAATAAGGTTTACATTTAGGTACTTTTATTTCATTTAATAATTTATTATATTCTTTTAAAGGATCAAAATTATTAATTACTGGGCAGACCAGGCAAATTTAATTTATACAGGTCCTTCTAATTGAATAAAAGAAAGTACAATTTTATGTTAAAGTTCCTTTTTGCTTTTTCTGTATTTGTTTAAAAGAAATTAGATTTTTGGTTTCTTAAACTTACATTATCAACTTTTTAAGCTCGACATACTGTAGACACATAATATTTAACGGTTACTGTTACAATAGATACCTAGGTACCAAGAGTTACTAAACATTTTTAACCACTGTTATTCTGTCTCATGAATGTTTGTTATTAGTGAAAAGTATATGCCTAAAAAGCAGTTATAAAAATTTTCACTTTTTAATGTACAACCACAATCTTAGGATTAGATTAAACTCATTTACACTATCTTGCCCTTCTTTTATCACAAACTTGGTGATAAGTACATGAAACTATCATACAATGTTTGAAATTTATTTTGAAAAAATCGTGTTTTTATTTATTTAGAAAGATTTTTGGTAAAAATACAAAACTTCCAAAAATATCGACCATTTAA
Organism: Listronotus oregonensis; assembly: GCA_019359885.1. NCBI lineage: Eukaryota > Metazoa > Arthropoda > Insecta > Coleoptera > Curculionidae > Listronotus > Listronotus oregonensis. Next base: position 38,722 of record JAHBCN010006710.1, read on the forward strand.
ATAGAAGGCTGTAAAGTGGCGCCATCTATTCTTTCCATATTATATCAAATGATATAAAATCCAATATTACACAATAATTTTAAATATTCTATGGTAGTATCGTTTAATAACCAACAATTTTGTGCAAAAAAAAACAGTGAATGCTTGAATTTGACATTTGATGATGTCAACTTTATAGATAGTAACAAAGAATTATGGAAGTCCGGCTCTGACCTACTATTCATTGCGCAAACTCCGCGGGGCCAATCCCCGATTCCCGCTGCCCTGCACGCCTGGACAATTTTGTTCTACAGTATTGGGCTTCCATACACCTTTAAACTTCCTTGGTTTTAGTACGTACACTCTCTCGTATATAACTATTTATTATTTAAAAAAAAAGACTGCGACCAAAAATACTAATCGACGGATCTGAGCCTTTTTGCAAAAATAATTTGTTCTTAATATAATAAATTTATTCCAAATTAGTGATTCGCACTGTAGAAATACCATAAAAGCTTTGATGTTTTTCTTATGTGATACAATGGAGCAGTTTGTACAATATATGACATAATGAGCTACCTCTTAATTATATGAGCTTCTTAAGCCAATAAGGATAACCAAAAGAAAAAAATAAATGCACTGTAGTAAAAAATTCCTTTAAAAGTTTCTAATTCTGAACAGGTATTCGTGTTTGTTTTTATTGTACAACTTAATAAAATTTAAGTGGGTTTTGGGTAAACTTTCATAATTTATGATTATTCTTTTAATTATAGAAAGCAAATCAAATTAATTAATGGTTAACTTAATAATAAAAACACTAAAATTTTAGAGATTTAAAAATATTGCTTATGATTCTTGTTTAGGTCCGTCTTCGCCGTTATAGTTTTAGATTTATGTTTTGGATTTAAATAATTTTACTTTAAAATATACTCAAACAGAGCTTTTCCGCATTGTTAAAAGTGTTGTTGTTTGTCGTTGGTGGGCATTAATAGGTATTTTTGTTATTCAGTAATATTTAACACTATTTTACACTTTTTCTACCTACGTAGTCCTAAAATACACCTTTCACAAGAGCGCTTACGTAAAAAAAGTGTAAAATGGTGTACACTATTTCTGAATACTAAACAGACCTAATAACTTAATAATAATTTATTTGATTAATTTTTAAAAGTGAAAGTTTGAGGTAAGAACAGCTTTATTTGTTTAGTTTTGGATAAAATATATATACAGGACAAAAATATTAAAATAATTACACCATCCTTGCCTGGAAAAAAATGACCTGTTAATGTTTTCGATTTGTATACAGATTGATTCTAAAATAGGTTTTTAAACTTAAACACTCTCTTCTAGCTAATTAAAAAAATTTTTATTTTATTTTTTTTGTAATAAAAAAAAATAAAAAAATTTTAAAAATTTTTAAAAAAACAATTTTTTCCCGATAAAGGAAAATATGGAATTTATCTAAAGCATTTTAACCGGTCAATCTACTTAAAAGGTAAAAAAATATTTCAAGCTAAAAGAAGTAAAATTGTTTAAAAAAAATTAAAAAATTTACATTTTAAAAATTTGGGGATTAAAAAAATTTTCAAAGAAAAAAAAGGGGGTTTTCCCCTTTTTTTCCCAAAACGGTAAGTTTTATCGTATAAAAAATTTTTTAAAAATTGGGCCCTAAAATTTTTTAAAAAGGAAAAAAAATTTTTTTCCAAAAGCCACTTTTCCCTGAAAAAAAAACTTTAAAATTTTAAAGCGTCATTGTATCAAAAGTACTCACTATATACATCTCTGTGCGAAAAAAAAAAAATATTTTTTTGGGGTAATTGTAATTAAATTAAAAATTAAAAAAATTTAAAAAGTATAATATGAAATATCGTAAAAAACCCAAGAACCCAATTTATTAGTAACCGTTTAAAAAAACCCGTTTTTGGAAAAAAAAATTTTTAGTTCAATGTGCTGAAGTTTAAAAAAAGTATTTACTCCACAAAAAGTTATCACCAACGAAATTTTTGCTTTCTTCTTGTATGTACAGCCCCAAAAAAAACTCCCCGCTTAGAAAATTATCGATATGCATGGTTTGTTAAAAACACTGAAATAAAAAAAAGGCAATTTTTGCCTTCCTCCAACCTCGTTGCTGCTCATCAACATTCTTTCGGGTAAATTTTCCAAGTTCAAGTGGGTTTTGGTTGTCAGTGCCCCAAAAGTTGGGGGGTTGGAAGGGTGTTTTTAATTTTTAAACCAATTTTCAATTTTACCCAACCTGCCCCGGAAAAACTGCTAAAAATTTTTTGCTGTGGGATGGGTACTAAATGTGGTTGCAGAAAACTTGAAATGTTTTGTTCTCTGGCTTACAAATTATCAAGGCCGGTATGTTCAATTTTAAAAATCAAAAACACAGAGGATTAGACAGGACATGGATACATTTTTTTAAAAAAAAGGTACAAAAATTAAAAAGAGAGGCAATTTGCCATATTTGCAAAAAACCGGTTTGTCTAAATGACTTTTTTGATGTTATCACACGTCATAGATTAAAAAAAATGCAAAGCACTGGCGTCGGTGTAATTCATTTTGAAAATGCATTTGGGGGTAATTTTGATAAACTTTGACAGAAAAAAAAAAAAATGCCTCGTCAGGCTAAGGGAAAAAAGGCTAAATTGTATCAAGCGAAGAAGGATGGTCAATCCGTGCTGAGCCAGTTGATAATAAAAAAAAAAAAACTATATTAAAAATTTTAAACGCGGGAAAAAGAAGTTCCCCTAAAGGGGAAAAGGTTTAGGTTGCCCAAACTTTTAACCCTGAACGGGGGGATTTTTTTTGGGATTTTAAGAAATAATCCTTCGCAACTAAGGAAAAGCTGTTTTGGGGTACAGCATTTCCGCCCCCAACCACCCCCGCAGGGAGAGTAAAAGGGAAACGACAAAAATCCCCAGTTGTGAAAAAAAATTTTTTTAAAGAAAACGGTGACAATCAAATTATTTTTGCTTTTATTATATAACCGCAATCCTAATTTTTAAACAGCGTCATTTTTACTGATAAAAGACGTTCCAGTCGACTTGTAACGGCCAAATTCGTGTTTACCCCAAACAATATCAGGTTTGAAGAGCGATATCTGTAAATGTATGGGGCTGGATAATTTTTTGGGGGGCCTTGTTTCGGGAATAGAGGGGAAAATTTAATGCCAGAAATTACATTACCATTTTAAAAAACATATTGTTCCCCTGCTGAGAAATATATCCCAATAATAGTTCATATTTCAACAAGATAATTTTCCAGTCCATACGGCCAATGCTGTAACCCACTGGTTTTAAACCCAAAATTTGGGAAATGCTGGGGTCGCTTATAGTCCCGATATTAACCAATCGAAAATTTTGGAGTATAATCGTAAAATAAAATTTAAAATTTGCCCAAAAATTGAAGATTTAGGGGGAAAAAATAATGGTGCTGGAAAGGTTTATTTTATCAAATATAATTAAATTTGAATAGACGGCTAAAAAATAAAAAAACAGGGAAATGAAAATATTAGATTTTTTTTATTCTTGTTAACCGTTTTTGTTTCTGTTGTAATTTTTTAAAAAAGTTTGGGTACGTTTTTTATGAATAAACCCGTACGTTTTATATAGATTTGTTTTCTTTATTTTATTGATGTCACCAATGGATGACATTTTCCATAACCTTATCATCTAATAACTCAAAAAAGAAACATTGACATCACCGGTTTTACGCAAATATGACGAAGGTGGTTCGCTTTAATTTCTTCCTTTTTTTTATGAATATAACTGTACACCGCTATTGACGAATTTATTAAACCCCCAGGATGATGAAAAAAAAAAAAGAGATTAAAAAAGAAGAAGAAGATCAAGAAGAAAACAAAATTTTAAAATTGAAGATTATGGGAAAAAAATAGATTTTCACTGATTTTTAATTTTATCGCTTTTTTTAATTCCAAACCTTAAATATTTATGTGTTATTATAAAGTTTCCTTTTAAAAAAAATTAACAACAGCCCGGGAAAAAAGGGCCCATCCAACCACGTTAAAAAAACCCAGACACCCCAGGGTGGCGTGGACAGGTGTGCTACAATGACACTTAAAAAATTTTTTAACGTTAAATCCAGGAACGGTGGCTTTTTTGGAAAAATTATATTGACTCTTTTTTAGATAATCTTATAACTAAATTTTTTTTAAAAGGATTTTACGAAAAATTTTTCCATTTTAAAGAAAACCCGGAAAACCCTTTTTTTTAACCTTACCCCGCAATTTTTTAACGTACCAAAAAGAGGGGGGAATTTTAAAAGTTATTTTTAATTATGCTTTGAACAATTTTTTTCTTTTTTTGCGTGTAAATTTTTTTCCTTACCTTTTTTTTTCTAATTTAGGCTATTTTAAAGCATGTTTGATTTAAAAAATCCTAGTATTACGTTTCTTTTTTGGGTTTGTAGATAAAAAAAAATGCTTTATGAATATTAAAATTTTACTTTTTTTTCAATATCAAACATCAATAAATTTTTTAAAAAAAAAGGGGGAAATTTGCTCTAATAGCTAAAGGGGGAATTTAAAAAAACAAAATAAAAAAGTAAGTTTTATTTTTTTTTTTTTTAAAAGAGCTTCTGCTTTTAAATTATGACTTTTAATTTTTTTTTAAAAAATTTTTTTTAAAAAATTTTTTTTTAAAAAGTAAAGGTAGTTTTTCTTATGTATTTTTTTTAAATTTTTGGGTTTTCTTCCCATACCTATTATACTCAAACTTTATTATGGTTTTTTTTTTTTAAAACATAAGAATTTTTCAAAAATAAAATTTTAAAAAAATAAAAAAAAAGAATTCCCCAATTATGGCGGTATGTATGAAATTTTTTTATAAATAATTTATTTTTCCCCTTTAAATAAAAAAAAACCCCTGAAATTACTTAAAATTTAATATTTTAAGATACACATTTACATTAAAAATATAAAAATCTTTTACTCATAAAAAAATTCATACTTACACCACTTTCTCAAAAAAGCACTCGACAATTTGACGCATAACTTTTCTCTTCCTTTCATTTTTATATCGAATATCTAGAATTTACTTAAACAGAAAAAAGTAAAAAGAATTTTATTTTCAAGCACTGTGCGTTTGCGGTATCACTATCACTTCTTTAAACTTTGTCGGTTTGTTTACACCGATAAACCAATATTTTCATCGTTGGATTCTTCTGTTTTTATTTCGTTAAGTGATTTTAAAGTTTGATGGCGGCTGAAAAAAAAATAAATAATTAAAATAATGTATTACGTTTTTAAGTGTTTCCCTTTCTTTCAAAAAGTTTTTCTTCCCATGTAACCTGAGGGTTAAAATATGGTTTTGAATAATTTGATGTACACATATATTATATAGAGGAAAATAAATTTTTCATTGCGCGCTTGGTAATAGAAAGCGATGAAAAGTAACTTTTCCTTCAAAAAAAATATCTTGTTTTTTTCCCAAACATCGACAAATTAATGCAAAAACATCTCTTTCAAATGGTTGACTAAAGATAAGTAGGTTTGCAAGGCGGCTTGACCGGTGTCGGTAATAGTTGCTTGTACTGTAACATAAAGCTGTTAGTGGCTAAAAATTTTAACGGTCACTTAGAAAAAAAACTAGATATTTCTCTGCATGGTGATATGGTTTTTCCCATATTTTTATGATCATGCAAAAAAAATTTTTTTTATTTTTTTTTTAACAAAACCGTGCAACGATTGAAAAAATTTGGGACAATTTCTTCAAATGATGCTTACAAAATAGGCAGGTCAAGATCCGTACGAACGCCACTGGTGGAAATAAAAAAAAAAAAATACATTGAAAAAAATTTCCCTTTACATGGTTCATGTATGCCATATTTTAATAAAATATCTAAAGTGGTATTACTAATATTATTTATAAATAATTTATTTTTGAAAATTTTTGCACCTTTATCTCAAAATTGGGCGTTTTAGACATACGTTCCCCAAAAAATTTTTTTTTTTTAAAAAAACCCAAAATTGCCCTTTTTAAAAATTGAATTCAATTAAAAAAAACCCCGTATAAATGGCGTTCGGGTTTTGACCCCGGTATCCACCCCCCCGTCACCCTTTTTGGTTTAGACACCTTAAGGTGCGTTTACACCAAAGTTTGACAACTAAAAACTGACAACAAATTGTTTGTAGAAAACTAAAAGTTAATTAGAGCAACAAGTGAATGTTTTTGGGGAGAAAATAAAAGTTGATCTTCTCAATTTTAAAAAAACAAGTGAAAACGTTCCCAAAAAATTAGAGCGAAAGTTTTGGGGAGTAGTTCTCCCCCAATTTGCCTTCAAGTTTTTGGGGAAAGCGTGCAGAACCCTTTTCCCCTTTTAGTTGTCAATTTTTTTTATTTTTTAAAATGCTCATTTATAAAAGTTTACAACAAAAGTTGAAAAAAGGTTGTTTGTAGAAAACAAAAAATTGTCAACTAAAAGTTGCACTTCTCAAATTAGAGCAACAAGTGGAAGATTTTTTGTAGAAAACTAAAAAATGCTTTTTAAATTTAGAGAAACAAGGGAAAAAAGGGCCCAAAAATTTGGCGCGGGTTTAGGTAGAGTTCTCACTAGTTGTCACGGTTAGTTTTTATTCCTAGGTTTGTTTTTAATAATTTAGTTTGTTTCCTTTTAAAGCGGTGGTTTTCTTTTTTTTTTCAGTTTATTTTTGGAAAAAGGCTCCAAATTTGATTGTAATTCGGGGTTTCTTCTTTTTTTTTTCGTTTTTTATCCTCCTTATGCTTTGTTGCTTTTTACCCTCAGTATTATGTACAAAAAAAATTTAAATTGTTATTTGGGCAGGTGGTAGGCAACCAAAATGGTAACGATTCAGAGGCGAGAAAATTCTAGAATTAGCAGCATTGGCGTGCGCACACTGGTGCTTTTTGAGAAGGGGGAAAAAGGCCAAGGCCAGAGATTTTCACGTCATTCTTCAACCGAGAACTAGGAAAATTTGCAGCTTCTGGATTCGCCATCTTTGGGGTTTTGGGCAAATTTCCAAAATTTTTTTCCGATTTAAGTTACCTTTGGTTTTGTGTGAATTTTGTTTTTTGGGTTTTTCCTTTTTGGTTTTTCCCGGGAAAAAATCGCATTGCAGGACTTGCAGTTCGACGGGGGATCACGTGTTGGGGGAAAACCCCCCCTTAACTTTTTTGGGTTCTTCGGAGGGCCATTATTCGGGGGCCTTAATTAATTTTGAAACGATTTTGGGTTTGGGGGGCCATCAATTTGGTAAAGTTTTCTTGGGAGGGTTGAGATAGGACCATTTCACTGTTAATGTGTTGTTTGTATTTTGGGAACCATCCCTCTTCAGGTTTTAGTGGCTGGCACACCCCATCACTTGATTCAACAAAACGGCAAATTAAAGTTAACTTACTAAAATTTTTTTTTAACACGTTTCAAGAAACTTTATGACTTACCTTTAAATTTTACCATATTGTTATAAATTTTTGGGGCCCCCTTTTATTTCATTGTAGTTTTTTTTTTTTTGGGAAATCTTTTATTTTTTTTTTTGGTTTTAAATGGTGCACCTGGTTATTTTATTATTGTTAATGAAATAATTGAAGGGGTATCTATATATATTTTTAAGTTTTATTTTTTTTTCAATTGTAGACTTATATCCATAATATTTACTTTTTTTCATCTCAATATAGAAAATTTAAACAGTTATTAACTCAGCGTTTACCATTTTATTTCGAATATATATATATATATATATATATATATATATATATATATATATATATATATATATATATATATATATATATATATATATATATATATATATATTTTTTTTAAACTTTTAAATTATAAATTTCAATTTTGTAAATTTAATAACCTAGGCATTCACCATTATATTGTTTTTTTTTTTTGTGTAAACTTTTAACTTTTATTCAAATTTATAAAAAATTCCATTAACTATTTGTTTTAAATATAGTGTTTTATTTGGCATAGGGGTCCTTTTCTAATGTTAATATTGTTTAGTAAAAATTTTTTTTTTCTTTGAGTGGTAGTAAAGGAACGAGAGTTAATTAAATCTTGGGGAAAGGCTCCTTTGGGGCCGGCACCAAAAGCAGTGGGGCCCAGTTTTAAACCCCCCTTTCCTCCGGCAAATGAGTTAGGGGGTTTTTGACGCCTTCTGCTACCACCTTCAGCTTTACTGTACCTTAGCTATTTATTTGTTATTAAGTTTATTTAAAAAAAAAAAAAAAAAAAAAAAAAATTTTTTTTTTGGTGCCAACGGCCAAAAAAAGGGAAAAAGTTTTTGGGAAAACACTGGGCTAAAGCAAAATTCGTGACATAGTTTTCACAAAAATTTCCCAAAGGGCAGCAGCAAATCTTCCACTTTTGTTTTTGTTTCGATCTTTCCACACCCGCGGAAAACTAAAAAAATTTAATGAAAGATTTTTCTTCCACAAATTAAAGACAAAAGTTGCTGTATTTTAGAAAAACAAAAGGGCAACTTTAAAACTTGTTGAAGACTTTGGTGTAAACCACGACACCCAGGAAAACAAAAAATTTGTGAAAGATTTGTCTCCCCAAAGGGAAGAAAAAAAAGTTGCCGTTTTTTGAAAAAAAACAAATTGCCGCAACTTGTGGAAAATAGTGGATACTTTTTAAACGCGGCTTTAGGGGGGTTAACTTAAAGTGGCCAAAAAAGGGTGACACATTGTTGATGATAAAAAATACTAAAGAA
>JAHBCN010006711.1:0-47323 GCA_019359885.1 Listronotus oregonensis
GGAATTCTTAACTTTTTTTGGATTTATCTTTTAGCTGGCGGGGGGGAGAAAAGCTGAAATTCACATTCACAGCACATTACAATAATTGAGGATTTTTTACATTTCTATCCAAAACAAAAAAAAACCCTTTTTAAAAATTTTAAACCTAAATGATGACTCTGATAGTAAAACAGAATTAGATTTAGTTTTTAAAAAATGTAATTATGTATAGATAATCCCAGTTATAAATTCTTAAAATTTTGCTTATTTTTAAATTTTCCTTAATGAAATTTTAAGTTTAAACTTACCTAAATAAACAATAAATTTTAAATCTTTATATTATTAGAGTCCTCCCTAATGTTCCCCCCTTTTTAATACCTCCCGACCCAAAAAGTTTTATTGTTGTCGGCAGGTATAATCCATAAACGAAGGCAAAAGCTAACACGGTATACTTTGAGACAAACTATACAAAAAATTTAGAATTGTTTTATGCGTCTATAATGACACTATACTCGTAATTGTCTTTGGTAGGGCTTAAGTCTCTGACAAAAACTTAATTGCGTTTTTATTTTACACAAATTGATATTTGTTTTTTTAATGTATAACCTTGCTATTTTTAGTATTTTCACCAAAAAGGAAATCGAGGAAATAAGAAAAATAACCCCCCTGGGGCCCCCTTTTTATCCAATATAAACATAGAGCCCAGCGCACCCAGAGAAACTTTTTTTTTTTGGAAAAAAGGGCGACCCATGCCCCCCACCCCATGCAGCTGAATTTTCCCTTCAGGAGCCCCTGCAAGATAAAAACCCCGGCTAAAATTATTTGGGGTTTTTTTTTTTCCTGTTTTTTCCCCCGGGGTTTTTCCAAATGAAAAAGGAGGCCGGCTGTATCTTGAAAACTATTTATTGGACAGCAGCGTTGGGGATGTAGGAGTAGAGTTTTTTGGGGAAAGTTGCTTTTTTTTCCCCCCACCCTTTTTAAATAAAAAAAATTTTTAACCAAACTGTTTGCAAAATTGGTTGGGGGTTTTTGGGTTATCGAAATTTACCGGGTGTCCAAATAAAAAAGGCCCCTGTATAAAAAGAAAATGTTTATCGCCCAGGGTTGGGGACAAAATATTTTTGAAAAAGTGGTCAAAAAAATGGGGGGGAAAAATTATTTTCTTTTTTTCTGAAATGGCCGCTGGGGGGGAAAAAATGCAATCTTGAACCCAAAAAAGTGATTTTTTTGTGAATTTTGCTATATTAACCAAAAAAAAAAATTTCCTTTTTTTAAAGTGGGGGGAAAATTTAAACCTTTTTTTTTTAAAAAATTTTTGCTTATCTAAAAAAAAAGTGGTGGGGGTATTTAAAGGTTTCCGTAAAAAACATTCTGTTTTTTTAAAAAAAGGCTAAAATTTTAACAAATTTGGGGAAAAATTAAAAAAAGGGGCTTTTCTTGGGCTATAAATTTTTATTATTTGAAGTTTTGTTAGTTTCACATGTCCCGCTGGGGTTTTTTAAAAAATTTCCCAAAAGAAATTTTTAAATTTTTTTTAAAAAAAATTTTAAATAATTAAAAATTTTTTTAAAAAAAAGTAGTTAAATGCCCCCTTTAAAAAGCCCCCAAAACCATACCCCCGATATCTTGTTCCTTACCAAAAATTTGGGGGGAAAAAAAAATTTTTAAACTCAATATAAAAAAAACCCCTAAAAAAGCTAAAAAAAATTTTTTTTATAACCTTAATTATGTTTTTTTAGGGAAATTTTTTAAAATTTTTGGGTTAAAATATAATCTTTTCGCCTAAATCAATGCTTTACGAGTTATAATCAATAAATCGAAGTTTCAGGTTTTTTTTAAGGTATCCCCCTTTTAAATTCTTTTTTTTTTTTTCTCGTAAAGTTTTTCCCCCAAGAAAAAAAAAAACCTAAAAAGGGTTTCCCAAAAAAAAATTTTAAACCCCCAAAAATTTTTTGTGGGGTTTTTTTTGGGGAAATTTTAAATTAAAAAAATTTTTTTCCAAATTTTTTAAAAGGGGGAAACAAAATTTTTTTTTTGGCTTTTTTGGGGGTTTTTTTTGGGCCCAAAAAATTATACCAATCTTTTAAATTTTTTTTTAAAAAAAATTTAAAAACCCTTTTTCGGGAAAAAAAAATTGGGTGTAAAACCCCCTTAAATTTTTACTTTTTACCCCCCAAAAACCCAACCCAAATCTTTAAAAAATGGGGTTTTTTTTAAATAAGGTTTTTTTCAAAATTTAAATTCCCCCCACCCTTTTTTGGGGTTTTAAAAAGAAAATTTTTAAAAAAAAAACAAATTTTCCTTGATTTTTTAAATTTTTCCGGGTTTTTTTTGGGGGGTTTAAAATTTCCAAAAAATTTCCAGAAAAAACTTTTTTAAATTTTAAACCCATTTTTCCCTTTCTTTTCAAAAAATTTTTTTAAAAAATTTTTTTTTTTATTTTAAAAAAAATTTTCCCCGTTTTTTTTTTGGGCCCCCGGGTTTTTAAAATTTGCAAAATTTTGGGGAAAAAAAATTTTGGTTTTTCCGCTCCCCAAACCCCTTTAATTTAAAAACTTGAAAAATTTTTTAGCTATTTTTCTTACTTTTTTTTTTTCGGGGGTTAAACCGGGCTTTACTTATTTGGACACCTGGTTTTAAAACGGCGTTTTCCCCAAAAGTTTTAAATATATAAAATATATATATATATATATATATATATATATATATATATATATATATATATTTTTATATATATATATATATATATATATTTTATATATATATAAATTAAAATTTTTAAAAATTTTTAATTTTAATAAAATTTTTTTTACTAAACGCCGAGCTTTGGGAAATTTTTTTTTCCTTTTTCAAGGCTACAATATAAAAAAAAATTTTTACAATAAAAAAAAATTTAATCTACAAATGCAACTTATTGTTTTAAAACGATAAAAATATATAATAAAATATAACAATAAAACTTACGTGAAAAATTAAATTTTCTTAAGGCTAGAGTCTTTTTAAGAAACATAATCAATTTATTTTTTTTCATTTTTTTGCTCATAATTTTTAAATTTTAAAATTTTTTTTTAACCCCTTTTTACATTTTAGTTTTTTTTTAGAACATCTTGAAAAAAAACTGTTAAGTTAATAAATATCGAAATCAATAGCAGTAGTGGTATTATCAGGACAAAAATTCCTTTGTGGGGGTTTTTTTTTTTTTGTTATTTCGTCGAAAAAATATGTATACATTGTCTTCGGGAAAAATTTTTTTTTTTTTTTTTTTTTTTTTTTTTTTTTTTTTAAAGGAAAAAAAAAAAAAAATTTTTTTTTTTTTTAAAAAAAATTAATTTTAATTTTTTTTTTTTTATATATTATTATAAATTATTATAAAAATAAATATAATTTTTTTAAATTAATTATTTTTTTTTAATTTTTAATATAAATAAATTAATTAAATTATATATATATAATAAAATATATATATATATATATATATATATATATATATATATATATATATATATATATATATATATATATATATATATATATATATATATATATATATATATATATATATATATATATATATATATATATATATTTATATATATATATATATATATATATATATTAAGATAACAACATTAAAAGACTATGCATAATATCTTTTTAGGGCAATGAACTCGTATACATATACGCATGCGTATTCCTCGGGTTCGTACCGATTCTATGCGCAGGCGCAGGTTACGGAGTGGTCAAGCTTCAGAATCGGCGCAGAAGACGTTTGAAGATCAAACAAGAAGAACTGAAGACCAAGAACTGCAAGCTACCCGTGGACGCGATGATGGTCCACGAATGGCTCCACGCGAACCACAAGAGGCTCGTCAAGCTCAAGTTTGGTCCGGAAGCCGTCATTAATATTATTGGAAGAAAAGTAAGAGCATTGTTTGTATTATACCAGCAGCAAAACCCGTAAACAAATCTTTGTACGTTGTATATAGTATATACCAAAATGATTTATCAATTAACTTATTAAAATAATGATTAGTTAAGTTATTAGAAAACAATTCTAGACGTTCTAGGTTAATTACATCAGTTACACATTTTTGAACTTTCTAGATCATTCTAGAAATTTTTAGAAATTTTCAGAACTTTCTAGAAGTTCACATGAGTTAGAGAAGGACAGGTAGATATATTATAGATGTTTTCATGGGATTTTGGTCCATTGTTTGAGACAACATTCAAAAACCACTATGTTTTTGCTTCGTTTATTGACGTTTTTCAAAATAACGACTATAACAAGAGATAAGAATAATCAGTAAAGTCTGTCCTTCTCACATACTTAAATGTCTATCAGGTTAAAATATATTAAAATTACAATATAGTTATATAGGTAAAACTTACACAATATTGTTGCTGTCACTATATTTTCACAGGTTTTTCATTTGGCGAAAATTGTGGATCTCTCACACATATTTACAATTAATTTAAACAAATGTATCAAATACACTGGCGGCAAAAATTAGAGGATATCATGGAATTTTATATTAACAACCACCCGAGTTTTTTAAAACTATTACGGTTATAGAGATTACCGTTTTGCATAAATGAAAACACATAATTTCATAGGGGGGGAAAAAGCGTTTATTAAAAAAATCAAATATTATCCTCTATATCATGCTGAATCATTTAAAGAATGTTAGTAATGTGTATGACCTCCGTGGACCTCGAAAACTTCATGAAGGCGTCTTGGCATGCTGAGAATCAAATTGTCCAGCTGGTCTTGGGGTAGGTTGTCCCATAATTGAGGAAGTATTCCTATTAGGTCCCGTCTGTTATTAGGCGGGGGTTGGTGGTTATCCAAAGCTCTTTGAAGCATATCCCATGCATGTTCAATTGGGTTCAGATCTGGTGAAAGTGCGGGTAGCCTGAGATGGGTGATGCCTAAATTCTGCAGTGTAGTTCGGACTTCCAAAGTGCGATGCGGGGGCGCATTATCGTCCAAAAATGAAATGTTCCCCGATTGCTTCACCAATTGGTTCGACGATACCTCTAATGATGTCACGAGCATAAAGCGTCCCTGTCATATTGTTTTCGCAAACATACAGATGCGTACGGCGTCCTAGAGCGATTCCTCCCAGACCATAACTGTGCCACCTCTGAAAGGATACACTTCTTGTACATAGCTACGATGTCTAGGTGTTTCACGACTTCTCCACCTCTATACGCCTTGAGTCACTATGTAAACCAAAACGAGATTCGTCGGTGAAAAGAACGGAATTCCATTCTACCCTCCAATTTCGTCGTTCACGTGCCCACTCTAAACGCTGTGCTCTATGTCTTTGTGTAAGTGGCACACCTCGAAATGCTCTACGAGCAGATAATCCGATCTCATATAATCGATTTCTCACTGTTCTTACTAATTGGTTTTGAAGCTGACGGCGTAAATGTGTTGCAGGGAGAATGGGGTTCCGTCTAATACTAAGGGTTATGTACCGGTCTTGTTGCTGCGTAGTACACCTCCTACGACCCTGTCCGTGCCTTCTGGAGGTTGTTCCAGTTTCCCTGTAACGATTCCACAGCCTACTTATAACACTTTGTGATGTTTCCAGCTCACGAGCAACATCCACTTGTCGCAACCCCGCTTGAAGCATTCCAACCGCTCTGTTTGCTTCCGCGGATGTTAAATGTCTTAAAGGCATTGCAAAAAAATCAACACCCAATTACTGTTGTATTTAATCGTATAAAACGACTTCTGAAACTAAAACGAGAGAATCTTTCGAATTCGACCTGACAAAAATATTGTTTACTTGATATTGTGATAACAAAAAATCCTGAATTTTTTTTACGGCAACAAGATTAACACTAGATTCCAACCAAAACATCAGAATTGTCGGTACTAATTTGAATTATGGTATATGGCAATATCCCCTAATTTTTGCCGCCAGTGTATTTAAAATTATTTACAATCAAGGACTACACTTTCCACTCAACAGACATTATTTCTCACAAGTAAAACGTTTTATTAATGCATTCCACCAAAAACACGAATATTTTATTTTTCGTGTCTCTTTATTTTAGGGAGAAAGTATTCGTACGGTGAATTTTAAAAACACCGATTCCGTCCTGGTGGAAGAGTCGCTGGACGTGACCAGCGTAAAAAAACCCATGGTGCTCGTCCACGTTCAGCGAGACCACGACCTGGTTCTGGAATTCGATACGATCGGCAGCAAAAAGAAGTTTTTAACGAAGCTGGAGTTGTTTTTGAATTCGAATAAGAAGAACTTGTTGTCCACACAGGTAATAGCCACATTTTTATATGAAATACAAAGCGTATACTTATAAGACAAATATTATTGGTTTGCAGTAAGATATAAAACCCTACTTTCGATGCCGAACTGAAATCGCATTTATCTATCTATCTATTTCTAAATTTCCGCACAACTTTCCTAATTTTTGCTTAAATAAGAACCTGCTCCTGACAACTACAAATACAGCACAAAAAGATTTAGCGAAATCCGTCCAGCCGTTCACGCGTGATGCCGTGACCAAGGGAAATTTCGCACACAGTGCCATCTTTTTGTAAAGTTTAAAAATGTATCTCAGAAATTTATTAAACTATCATTTAACAAATAGTTAGTCCACACATTGTTAGATGACAAACATTCTGCTAAAGATTATATTTTTGGCTCTTTCTCATAGAGCAGGGCTCTCCAAACTTTCCAGCCTTAGGGCCATACTGATTACTCCAGTAAGTTCCGAGGGCCAAAACCATATTATCATTGTTGCCGGTGGTAAGAAGTGAAATAGTCCACTGATGAAAAAAAAAGTCCGAAAAAGTACACAACGTTTAAAAAAGGCTGCAAATCGGACTAAAGTCCGCAAAACGGCAACACTGCATATTATTAATTTTCCTGTCATTATCTGTAATTTCTAGATTAGTCGTAGAGTACGAGCCATGAGGAGTAACGTGACACGACATCTGGTGACACAAGCGGAAATAGGTAGTACCTTCTATCGCTAACAGATGGCGCTAATAGCACGTACAGAATAATCTCGTTGGTTCGAGAAAGGTCTGGTGTCTTCCACTCACTTCTAGATGGCAGTAATTGGAATATATAAAAGGCAGTGGCGCAACACAAGTCAGTTCCTATGACACTGTTGTTAAATAAAATATTGCATACCTCCTTAAAACGTGTTTGTGCGTGTTTAAGTTTAAGACATCTTTATAACAGTATTTTAGTTTGAATTGTTGCTTTTGTGTGAATTAGTAGTATGGAAAAGAAGCGAAAAATTGATAGTGAATGCAGAAAATTCAAAGATCCGTGGAATATTCAGTATTTCGTAATTGAGTCCAGTAACAAGGCGCTATGTTTGATTTGCAATGAAAGCATAGCCGTTCTCAAAGAATATAACATTAAACGTCATTATGAAACAAAACATTTTCAAATTTACTCAAAATATACAGGAAGTTTGCGGACAGAAAAATTCGAAGCTATGCAGCGCGGATTGAAATCGCAGCAATCTTCATTTACAAAACTCAAAACTGAACAAGAGGCTGCAACTCGTGCCAGCTTTCGTGTGGCTCTTGAAATTGCAAAACGTGGAAAACCATTCACCGATGGAGAAATGATCAAAGAATGCATAATTGCAGTAGCCGAAGAAATGTGCCCTGAAAAGGTAAATTTATTAAAAACTGTCAGTATGTCAGCAAACACTGTGGCTCGAAGGGTAGAAAACATCGCTGAAAATATATCCTCTCAACTGTTCGACAAAAATGGACATTTTGAGTTGTTTTCTTTGGCCTTGTATGAGTCAACGGATGTGTCAGATACTGCTCAGGTGTTGATTTATATTCGAGGAGAAGATAAAAGCTATGAAGTGCACGAAGAACTTCTTGATATGTATAGTATTCATGGCACAACTACTGGTACAGATATTTTTAAAGGAGTTGAAATGGCCATTAATCAAAAGAACCTTCGATGGAAAAACTTGAAATGTATTACAACTGATGGAGGCAAAAACATGAGTGGGAAAGATAAAGGAGTGGTCGCTCTTGTGTCAAAGGCTGTAGAAAATGACGGTGGTTCAAAACCATTAGTCTTACATTGTATCATTCATCAACAGTCTTTGTGCGGAAAATGTTTGGATATGTCTGACGTTCTGAAACCAGTCATATCAACTGTTAATTTTATCAGATCTTTTGGGCTGAATCACCGACAATTCCGACAATTTATTGAAGAGATTGGAGAAACTGACTTACCTTATCATACTGCCGTACGCTGGCTTAGTTGTGGGAAAGTCCTTCAGCGCTTTTTGAACTTCGAGCAGTGATCGAAATTTTTTTGAATGAAAAGCATCGCCCTCTTACTGAATTACAAAACAACGCATGGCTGTGGAAGTTAGCATTCTATGTTGATTTGACAAAACATGTGAACGAACTGAATTTGGGATTGCAAGGAGAAAACCAGCATCTTCCTGATTTATACACTAATATCAAATCATTCCGGAAGAAATTGAGACTGTTTCAATCACAACTACGAAGTAAATGTTTTTCACATTTTAAAACATGTGAAATATTCAGCCACACTACTGAGACTGAGTTTCCTATCGATTTTGCAATCGAAACTTTGAGTGCTTTGAAGATAAATTTTGATACTCGCTTCTCGGACTTTGATGCCATTGCGAATCAAATTAAGATTTTTCATAATCCTTTTGATACTGACATTGAAACCCTAGCCCCGGAACTTCAAATGGAAATGATTGATCTACAATACAGTGATATAATTAAGAACAAATATCAAAACTCATTTTTGCTGGAATTTTATAAGAGTCTTCCACTGACACAATTTGATAATTTGCATAAATTTGCTCGTGGTCTGTTTTCTGTTTTTGGTACTACTTATTTGTGTGAGAAAACCTTCTCCAAAATGAAGTACACAAAAATGTTTACAGATCGAAATTAACTGATGAGCATCTTAAATCTCTTTTAATAATTGGTACAAGTAAAATTAGTCCACAACTACAAACTATTGTCAGTGGAAAATCTCAATTACATAAATCTCATTAGTATTTCATATGTCATTATGTTTGTTATAAGTTATGTGATTATTTAAAATGTATAAAATGTTAGTTGGATTCATTTCAATAATTTGTTAGTTATTATATACTGAAGTTAAATTTTCTGCATATTATACATGTCTTTACTCATTACAATGCTGTGTTTCTTTATCCAACTTATCACAAAAACAATAACAATAAACCTACAAGAATGTTATGAGTTAGCGGAGTTAGCCCATGACCATATCAATGTAGATGTCATATTAATAATTATTCAACATAAAATTAGAATACTTCAGTAAACTAAATTTAATTTGCTATAAAAATTATTTGTTCTCTAAAAGGAGTTTTCAAGTATGCTACATCTCCGCGGGCCGGACAAAATCTGTCCGCGGGCCGGATGTGGCCCTCGGGCCGTAGTTTGGAGACCCCTGTCATAGAGGACGCTACAGTAAAATACTGCCCCACTTGCTTGTCGTTAAGTTTTCTTAAATTTCCTGACAATAGCAAACACAACAAAAAAATTGTCTAATTTGGTGTAGTCGTTTCTGAAGTTATATATGTTTCAGGTTGTCAGAGAGATAATGCTAGCCAAAGCAGAAACCAAACAGCGCCGGGAGAAGAAACTGGAACACTTCTTCAGAGAAGCCTACGCTCTTACTTTCGGTCTCAGACCTGGTGAGAGAAGAAGAGGAAGCGACGATAGTACTGACGGGGAGGTATGTAGGCACTTGGCCATTGAGTTATTTAAGGTCACCATTTTGTCGAGAAGATAATCTTATGGATGTTTGCATGGAGCAGCGTTGCCGAATCTATCAATAAGTATTACTCTTAGGTACAATTTGTTACGTGGGTTTTTCAGGTGGTGACGGTAATGAGGACATCCCTAACGAAAGCGGAATTCGCCAGCGCACTAGGAATGAAAACTGACGCCGTTTTCGTCAAGAAAATGTTCAACATCGTGGATAAGGACGGCGATGGACGCATATCTTTCCAGGAATTCCTGGATACGGTCGTCCTGTTCTCCAGAGGTAAAACCGACGATAAACTCAGGATAATTTTCGACATGTGCGACAATGACAGGAACGGAGTCATCGATAAAGAAGAATTCTCGGAAATGCTGAGGAGTCTCGTGGAAATTGCTCGAACTACCAGCTTGTCGGACGACCACGTGACCGAATTAATTGATGGCATGTTTCAGGTAAGATAACTTTCTCTTGGGGGCACTAAAAAACAGTTATTTTCATAACAAGTGCGGAAAGTGATACTTTTCCGCACGCGACGGCAGTTACACGAATGACGCGAAGCGGAGTTCGAGTAAGCCGTCAAGGGTGGAAAAGACACTTTCCATACGTGTTAGGTACAACATTTTTTCTACGAGTGTGTGGAAAAAGTCAAACTAAACAACCATTAGATAATATTTATTTTTACCATTACTACTTATAATCATTAACAACATTAATCGTAAAAAAAGCAGGTGGTAGCATTTTGCAAATGAACGAAAGAAGGGGGTAAGTTGCGGAGTTGGAGATTGCCGTTGAGGTGCAATTGAACCGGTCGTCGTTACAGGCAACAGAGACACATTGTTGCTTGCTAGAAGACGGTACAATGGGCCTTGAGTGCGTTTTGCTGTGTCCAAAGGTAGACGAATTTTGGGATAATATTTTGTTTGATAACTCTTCTGAAAACAGATGATGACTTCCAACCTACAAATCTTTTAATATTCGTTATGCCTTCACCAGAATTAGCTAACATTGTAGCTGAGGAACGGCGAAAGCTATGTCCCGTGTAAAGTTTTGGGTTTGGAAGACGTAAATAGGCAGCTATTTCAGAGGGCATCTTGCCAAAAATATTGATTTTCTACTACTGTATAAATAAGAAAACTTTGTGGTCCTAGCAACGCGAATGATAACGAAAGAGAACCTTCGTGTTAGCTGGTTGCTAAGCGTTGCTAGCTACGAAAGTAATATTTTCAGCGCCTGGACAAAAAAGTAAGAGTAAAAAAAAGAAAATATGCTTGTGGGAAATATTAGGATTTATTTATAAAAAGTAACTAATTTATGACAAATATTTTAAAAAACTAGGTTAGGTATTAACATTAAAAGTAATTTTGCAATTTGAGCAATTAGCAAAAAAAATTTGGGAGGAATAATACTTGAATTAACAATTTTTAAATTTGTTGTTGGGGTATCGTTATCACTTTTAACTACGTTAATATTCATATTTTTCACTGTTACTTCATTAGAGGAAATATTGGTAGGAAGTTCGTGTAAAATCTTCTTTGAAATTTCCACCTAATTACTATAGGATTCAGCAATATATCCCTCCGCAACAGAAGAAGACTTCCAACCTCCATGCCTTTTTAAGTCCAAAATATCGACATCCGAAGCATTGGCAAGGAACGTAGTTGACGTTCTTCTAAAAGAATGGCCAGTGTATCTACTGATGTCTTCAAGCTTCAAAAACTTCGCAATTTCTTTAGGTACATTTGAAATAGTGTGCTTCCAATTACTTGATTAACACATTTACCTCTTTCATAACGATACAATAAACGCTCATCTAGAGCATTCCTTGGTCTCAGCTTAATATATTCCTGTAGAAATCTGACATAAGGAACTGAGTCTTCATCGTTGGTTACTACAAAGTTTCTTTTAACTTTATTTTTAGACTCAACTATTTTTACTATAGCCACGTCATTTCTTATTTCTACATCACTTAGCTTCATTCTGTATATTTCGTCTGTCCGGCATGCCCCAGGCCACTCCCATAATGGCTAATACTTTCATTGCTAAGTAACTTTGATCAGGCGCGTTAAGTAAAAACTTTATGATTTCTTCTTTTTTAAAATTTTTTGACTTTTTTTGCCTCATAACCGTCGTTTTTCCTTTTAATAAAAGCAACTAGTTTCTTGAACTCCGAAATATCTTGATTTTTGTTTACGGAAATTGTTAACTTGAGCATGGAATATACAGACCAGAGGGTTGGTGGTGATAAAGACTCGGATTTTTCTTGAAAATACGCCAACATCACATTCTCGTCAATCCGCCCCACATTTTTTGTAGCAAGACGTTCAGAAAACGATTTATATGTTTGATGGTACCTCTCTTTAGATTTGTCTGGCAGAAGTGAGGCACACGCAAGGTCAGCTGCCTTTTGGATGCCATTTTCATATTCATTTAACATTTTAAAATGGGAATGGATTTATACTAAATTAACAATAATTCAAAATCTGACAAGTGCTGATGACAGACAATGTCAACAATAAATGTGTTGCTATGGATTAATTTTTAACAGGTACAATTTCAAAATCTCTGATATTTCTATTAAAACATGATGTTAATGATTATTAAATTATGCGATACATAGAACAGTAGCAGAAAAAATATAATACATTACACGATGCGAAAGGCCTTTCAAGTGTTCGGGGAACCACCTCACACCAAAAAGTAAACTTTCGCATCTTGTAATGTAAATAACTATTCCTATGCACTGGACAGTACAAGCCAATTTTTTGTAATTAACAAAAAATCTTTTGTGTGGTGTTTCGGGCTTTCGTAAACTGGAATACTTTCTATACAAAGCTAGATATTTTCCATTTTCAATTTCCTCGGAAATGACAAAACTTCGGCTAGAATGGTTTTTGGAGTCTGGAATATTTACAATTAAAAGATTCCCTTTATCGTCAATATCATTAATGCTAATTTTCATCAATTCTTCTCGACGACACGCATCAGCTAGTCCGAAAATTGTAGCTACCTTCATCGCTAGATAGACATTATTTGGAGCATCATTAATAAATTTTGCTATTTCATCTTTCGAGAAAATTTTGGGTCTAAATCCCACATTTTGCTTCTTCAAAAATGATGTAACTTTGAAATATTTGCTTAAATCCATGTTCTTTTCGATCTTAATGACACTTTTTAACATGGAATACCTTGACCATAAGGTATTGGGTTTACATGTTTTAGCAAGTTCCGCGAAATATGCCATAAAACTTCTTCTTTCATACTTTTGATTTTTTTCTCGCCACACCAGCTTGTAAATGCTGTATATTCTTTCTCGTACCTGCGCCTCGACTTGGACGGCAACAAATCTAAATTTGCTGTTTCGGCTGCTTTGAGAATGGATTCAGGTAATTCCTCGTCAGAAGACTCCATGGGAAACGTTTTTTATTCAAAATCGACGATACTGATCAGAATGACAGAAAGACACTTTTAATTATCGATGACTTTTAATGACTTTGATCTTTTATAATATGGACACCGGCACCGGTCAAAACTAAAAATCTGACAAGCAAGTTTAATATATACCAGGATGTTTGAAACAATGTTTGTAAAACAATATTAATTTTTAGTGAATATTTCGTTGATTTTACACCTAATTTGTACAAATAAAAGAATACTATGCCAATAATAGAATTATACTAAGTCAAACTTTAGAATTAAAAACATTTTAAGTACCTGTTTAAGTGCGGAAAAGTGACACTTTCCAAACTAAATTGCGTGCGGAAAAGTGCTGCTTTCCACACGCTAGTAGAAAAAACAACTTTTTTCGCAAATTCCAAAATGAAAATTTTCATTTACCTGTCCAATTTCAGGATGCCGGTCTTCAACACAAAGATTTCCTCACCTATCAAGACTTCAAAGAGATGATGCGAGAATACAAGGGAGATTTCGTGGCCATAGGTCTGGACTGCAAGGGGGCCAAGCAGAATTTCCTCGACACGTCGACCAACGTCGCCAGGATGACCAGTTTTCACATCGAGCCGTCCATAGATACCGAAAAGTCATGTTTTCGCTTGAAATGGGACAGCCTGACCACGTTTTTGGAGGAAAATAGACAGAATATTTTTTATTTGTTTATTTTTTATGTGGTCACGATTGCGTTGTTCGTGGAGAGATTTATTCGTAAGTCCAAGATTTTATGGCACTTTGTAACGAATTTAATAAACTCTTTTTCCTAGATTATTCATTCATGGCTGAACACACGGATCTCCGACACATTATGGGTGTAGGAATAGCTTTAACCAGAGGATCGGCCGCGTCGCTGTCTTTCTGCTACTCCATTCTTCTGCTCACAATGTCCAGGAATCTCATCACCAAACTGAAGGAGTTCTCCATACAGCAGTACATACCTCTGGACGCGAACATTCAGTTTCACAAGATCGCCGCTTGTACAGCGCTGTTTTTCTCTCTCTTACACACTGTAGGACACATAGTGAATTTCTACCACGTCTCCACTCAGCCCGTGGAGAATTTGAAGTGTCTGACGAACGAGATTCGATTTCCGTCCGATTATAAACCTGGAATAAGCTTTTGGTTGTTCCAGACTATAACTGGTAAGTTAAATTTTCAATAAATTCGATCAATTTTGCTTGTAGAGAACCTGCGTAAGAACGAGTGGCGCCCAAGGAAGTTTAAAGGTGTATGGAAGCCCAATACTGTAGAACAAAATTGTCCAGGCGTACAGGGCAGCGGAATAGGGGGATTGGCTCCGCGGAGTTTGCGCAATAAATATAGTTTAGAGCTGGACTTCCATAATTCTTTGTTACTATCTATCTTTGACATCATCAAATGTCAAATTCAAGCATTCACTGCTTTTTTTATTTTTTGCATAAAATTGTTGGTTATTAAACGATACTACCATAGAATATTAAAAATTATTTGTGTAATATTGGATTTTAGTATCATCTGATAATATGGAAAGAATAGATGCGCCACTTTACAGCCCTTTTATTTAAATGGTCGATATTTTTGTGAGTTTTGCATTTTAACCAAAAATCTTGTAAATAAATAAAAACACGATTTTTTTTAAATAAATTTCAAACATTGTATGATAGTTTCATGACTTATCACCAATTTTGTGATAAAAGAAGGGCAAGATAGTGTAAATGGTTTAATCTAATCCTAAGATTCTGGTTGTACATTAAAAAGTTAAAATTTTTATAACTGCTTTTTAAGCATATATCCCTTTCACTGGGTAACAAACATTCATGAGACAGAATAACAGTGGTAAAAATGTTTAGTAACCTTTGGTACCTGAGTATCCATTGTAACAGTATCCGTTAAATATTATGTGTCTACAGTATGTCGAACTTAAAAAGTTGATAATAAGTTTAAGAATCCAAAAATCTAATTTCTTTTTAAACAAATACAGAAAGCAAAAAGGAACTTTAGCATAAAATTGTAATTTCTTTCATTCAGTTAGAGGGACTTGTATAATTAAAATTTGCCTGGTCTGCCCAGTAATTAATAATTTTGACCCTTAAAAAGAATGTACAAAATTATTAAATGAAATAAAAAGCACCTAAAAAACCTTTTTTCCCTTTTAATAATCCACAGAAATACACAAACATTGTGGAAATCATCTAAAAGATAGTTAAGATTGCCTTATTTTTATCACTGATATTTCCTATGAAATTTTCATTATTCTATTATTCATAATTGATATATTATTTTTTTTTTCAACCTAACGTTACGTCTCATAAGAAGCACCAAATTTTTAAATATAAGAAATACTTATCAAAGAAAAAAGAATGCCGGTATGTTACCCTTGGATTTGCAAGACAAAACCATACAACCCTAATTATTTTGTTACGATATTATAAGTAACAACAATAAACACAAAATTATAGTCACAATTTAAAAACCAATCACAAAAATTAAAGGGTTTTTTAACAATCCAAAAACTTCTGCAACTAAAAAGATAGGTATACATAAAGCAAAAATAGAAACTTTTTTGGGGCCCAAAGGGTAAAACCACAACAAAAATGACAATGATGAGACGACGAGGGTTGAACGGCAAACGGTACATCGCGGATATATTTCTACGGCGGCGCGCCCCCTTGCCCCAAAAAACCTTAGACAACCTAAATCAAAAACGGTACTACGGCTCTCAAAAAAGAAATAATGGTTCCTAACTACACACTGATTTTCATTTAAGTAGGAACACATTAAATTATTTCGGGGAATTTTGTTATTGCCAGAATCGGCGGGGCCAACTCTGACAGTTTTTTCATACTGGCTGACTTTTTTTATAAGGGGCCATACATTGGGTTTTCATACACTTTTAAACTTTTGGTCGTGCTACAATGGATACTGGTATACAGGCCTAAGGAACACGATTTGTGAAAAATATACCCAAAAGGACAGAAGTAGTGGCGATTTCGGTAAATGTTTGGAAGTGATATGCACAAGGACTTGGTGTATGTTATTTATCGAAGGAAGGTTAATGCGGAGGTATATATAGATTATAAGAATATCATGTTTCCCTTTTTCACTGATCGATTTCCGACAGAAATTTTATCTTTCAGCAAGATGGACCCGTTCTAGGGCCCCGGAAAAGGTCGGTGAATGGAGGAAGAGGGTACCAGGGTTTTACCGTGGCCCGCATTTAGTCCGATTTAAATGTTATGGAAAATGTTTGGGCCTTATAAGTGAAAATAAATTGGGAAAATAGTTTGGGCCCGCAAAATGTAAACGAACTTAAGGATAAAATTTTAGAGGGTGGAATGAGTTACGAAAAACCCGGACTACGCCCGGGCTTTGTCCATTCGAGCCGGAAAGGGCCCAAATTTTTTGAAAAGGGGGCCGCAATAAAATATTAAATTTTTTTGGGAAAGGGATATTTAAGTTTGTTTGAATTTATTAAATAGTTAATTTGTTAGTTTTTAAAAAAATATAAATATTTTCTTTTCCCTTTTTCTTTATTTATAGTAATTAAAAGAAAACAAGGTAAAAAAGCGATTTACAAAATTTTGGGAGAAAAGTCAAAATTTAACAAGTTTTTTGCCCCCAAAATTTTAAAGGCGTCACTGTACTTACCTCGAAATCCACTGATAAATTCAACAGTGTGTCCGATGATTTCCTGATAACTTTTTTTTCCTTTAGGTGTAACGGGAGTACTTTTGTTCGTCATCATGTGCATCATAATCGTTTTCGCTCATCCCACCATCAGGAAGAAGGCGTACAAATTCTTTTGGTTCACGCACAGTCTCTACGTCCTGTTGTACGCCCTGTGTCTCGTCCACGGGCTGGCCAGGCTGACCGGAGCTCCCAGATTCTGGATGTTTTTTATCGGTCCCGGAATAATTTTTACCCTGGATAAGGTAAGCTTTAAGGTTATTTAGGGACAAGTCCTTTGGGTCCGACGTCGAATTTAAGGTAGTTCGTGATAAGCGCCCCAAAAAACCCCCGTATGCAAAATTTTATAAAAATCGGCGTGGTGTCCGTAAAGTAAAATTTCACCAAAAATATTTTTTTTTTCAATTAGATAAAAGACACTTTTATTAATCTTATATTTCAATTTTATTTAATTCTTAGGAAAAGCCCTTTTACGAGTGAATTACCTTAAAAGGCCAGACATGAACTTTAAATGGAACCTATAGCTATTGTTTTTTGCAGGTTGTTAGTATGAGAACGAGATACATCCCTCTGGACGTCCTGGAGACCGAGCTCCTGCCGTCGGACGTCATCAAAATCAAATTCTACCGGCCCCCGAACCTCAAGTATCTTTCGGGACAGTGGGTGAGGCTGGCGTGCACCGCTTTCGTCAGGGAATTTCATTCGTTCACTCTGACATCGGCGCCGCACGAGAATTTTCTGTCTTGTCATATTAAAGCACAAGGTAAGCCGCGGAGCTGCAGCACTGCCAAAAATTTTTCATTTTTAAAAATATTAATAATCTAAGAATTTAAGTTTCTTCTTTATTCATCATCTTTAATATTTGACGTTTTCTTAAATTATACTCTGTATGTACGAACTCATTGGATATGCACGCGTCTCACACTCGTTCGCAGCACGAAACCTAACGTCACTCCTGGTAAAAATGATAAGAAAAATCGGGACAGTATGTAAATTTGACCCAGATTAATATTCTGGCATTTTTACCGTATAAAATTGTTTACCTAGGAATAATTTGATCAATTAATAATCCATTCTTATTGATTTTTTTTGTAATTAATGTTAACAGATATCTGACTGCGCCATGACTTTCGGCATAACCTGTAGATTACTAAAATCAAAAATCCAACCATTTTTTTTCAGGTAATTTTTTTCAACAGTAATTATTATATATATTTGTAGAGAATTCAGAAACCTACAAAATGGTTTTTGAAAAATCCCGATTTGCCCATTTTTCACCGAGAAAAACCGAAAAAATGATTGAAACAGACCTTTTTTAAAAAACTCGTATCTCCGTTAATTTTCAATATTAAGAGCTGATTTTTTGGTAAATGATAGTCAATAACATATACTTTGAGCATTTATCAATTTATGTTTAACTGTATTTGTACTGTCTAGTTTTAAGGTCACGAGTCGACACTGGCTTATACAACATTATAATTTGGTAAAATTAATAAACAATCTTATTGTTGTCATTGCAGGTCCTTGGACATGGAAGCTACGTAACTATTTCGATCCGTGCAACTTCAATCCGGAAGACCACCCGAAGATCCTGCTCGAAGGACCGTTCGGCGGAGGTAACCAAGACTGGTATAAGTTCGAGGTCGCCGTCATGGTCGGAGGAGGGATAGGAGTGACGCCCTACGCGTCCATATTGAACGATTTGGTGTTTGGAACGTCTACGAATCGATATTCGGGGGTCGCGTGCAAAAAGGTATGTTCTATCGACAACTGTTTGATCAAAAAATTTCGCTTTAGTTATTTTTCGATATTCATTTTATTTCCGGCAAAACACTCTTCACTGGTCTCAAAATGCTTTCTTCGAAGTGGTAGCTTGAGTTTGTGAAAATAGAAAAATCACAGGGAGCCATGTCGGGTAAAAATGGAGGCTTGCGGAACGATATGACCGTTGTTTTTGGTCAAATAATCGCGCACAAGATGAGATGCGTGAGCATGTGCATTGTGAATAAGCTACGAGTTGTTTCTTCAGAATCATGGCCTCCTGTGACAATATTTTTTCCTTAAATGCTTTAATACGCTCACTTATTGTATATTTACTGCTTGGCCTGGTGGAAGAATTTTTTTTATCAGAAACACAAAATTTCAGGTAGAGATTTCGCTAAATTTCATTCCTTTATTGCGAAATTTGCAGAAGACAACAAACACTGACTTTTTTAGCTATCGCGCACAAACTTCCGACAGATGGCGCACGAAAAGATATTTGAACGCCAAACGACTGATGTACCAACCTAGAAAAAAAGTGCGGGTTGTTTAAATGAGAAATTGCGGGGACTTTTTGATCGGATTTTATTCTGACCAATCTTTTTCGTTCAGTTATAATTCTTTACTAAACACCCCAGTCGGTCTGTGGATACCTTAACCTTAGAAAATTGTTAATAAAGGAATATTATTTATATTTTAGGTATATTTCCTTTGGATCTGTCCATCTCACAAACACTTCGAGTGGTTCATAGATGTGCTGCGCGACGTGGAAAGGAAAGACGTCACTAACGTCTTGGAAATTCATATTTTCATCACTCAGTTTTTCCACAAATTCGATCTGAGAACCACAATGTTGGTGAGTTGATTTCAAATTGGTTATTTATGTTCTAGATGTTGGTAATCGCTCTTGCTTACCGTACATAGACTACCGAGATAAGGCAGAAGAAAGATTTTTAACTACCTACCATTTTTATTTCAGTATATCTGCGAAAATCACTTCCAGAGATTAGCAAAAACGTCCATATTCACCGGATTGAAAGCGGTCAACCATTTTGGAAGACCGGACATGACTTCGTTTCTAAAATTCGTTCAAAAACGACATAGTTATGTAAGTTAATTTCTATTTTTATTTTTTTTTTAAATACTTTCTAGTCCTAATAATAGTCTGTTTGTCTAATAAGTATTTTTTTTATTTTTAGGTCAGCAAGATAGGCGTCTTCAGCTGCGGCCCAAGACCTCTAACGAAGAGCGTTATGTCAGCATGCGACGAAGTCAACATGGGCAGGAAACTGCCTTACTTCATACATCATTTTGAAAACTTTGGCTAGTATTGTATTATTAAATTTAGTTAAAAAATGCTCAGTTGTATGTATATATTTTTTGGTACTTTGAAAATTGGGGGCGGCATTGTATATACACCATATGCGCACTTCCACTTCACCATCCTTGTACTAAATTGTGATTATGTTTCTGATGTACTTATAACCCGAATTGTATTATTTGTATGTATTGCGTATTTATATGAAAGATTTATTTTAAATTCACCAAGTTTTATATTTTTTAAATAAATTAATTTTTAATAGTTGCGTTTCATTCTTTTTGTTTGGCTCTTCGAGTATATACCTACTAGTTTGCCTTTGCATCGCTAGATGGCACTTAATTACTTGCTATTAAATATTTTTACCACTCTTCAATAGAGAGCGCCACATTAAAACAATAGTTTTTAGACAACCAAATAATTACTATTGTGTATGCCTGGTTGTCTTATATTAGGCGTGTTCATTAGAGGGGTACTGCGAACGATTTTTTTTTATAACGGTACGGTAAATTTATTGTGAAAATTAGTTTTGATAATCTGTTAAAACCTTTAAGTATTAGCTGCTAGAGGCAGTCTGGTTGCTCGGCAGTGGGAACCTTCGGGTAAATACCTTCTAGATTCAGCCTTGACCATGAAATCAAGTATGCGAGATAGAAAGAGAAGGGCAGTATAAACTTTTGCTTCACGTGCTTGATTATTCTTTGGGTAGGGGTATATAACGCACTATGCGTGCTGATCGGTGAGCGGGGTACATTCTCCTCTCCTTCGACCAATCAAGCACGTAGAGCAAGAGAGAAAACATGCTAGTCTTCTTTCTCTCTTGCACGTTTGTTAGCACAGCCGAAATTAATTTTTAATAATGTTTAATTCCTTTTGTCTGGCTCTTCAAACATATACCTAATAGAGACAGCCTTGCCGCGGTTTTGGCAATCTTAGTTTTATAAGATTAGGAAAAATATATAAATAAAAATAATAAACTGTTATGACGAATGCGCTAGATTATCAGCACACGTAGTGTCATCTTTACGCAATATTAAAACACTATCTTGTGCACAGTTTTCACCAAAAACATTAAAAAAAGTTTTTAAATGTTTTTTGGTTTTAAAAAAACCTATTTTTTAGGGAGTTGCAAGGGATTTAAACTTAAAAGTAAAAGGTTTTTTGATTTTTAAAATTTTTTGTCCGAGATATATTATGTTTTGGACGTACGTTTCCCCATTTTCCCCCAAAAGGATTACTTCGTCGACCCAACAGCAGAGTGTACGTAATGTGTATTTATATAAAAAATACGTCTCTTCTTCATATAAGACAACGATATTGGTTTAAAATAATTCTTTATTTGGAATAAAACCTAGATTGTCCTATACTTATATTGACAGTTACATTAGAAAATAAAAAAATAAATAAAACTGTGTACGTTATCACTATAGGTAAATAATTTAACTAGAAAATAACTTTGTAAATTATAACAATATGGTATATAAACAGTGACTACATTCCGAATGGCTTGTTTTTGGAACTTTTTCATAGATTTATTATATGGCCATTTAAATTTGGGAATGACATATGCTGACCAATAAGAACAAGCGAGCAAGAGAGAAAAAGAGTATTGACCTATTCTTCTTTCCCTCTCGCAATGCCGAGCGGCAAGGCTACCTTTAGCAGGTATGATCGAAGGTGGTATTATTTAAATAGAGGAACATAGAACATAAAAAACTAAAATTTGTACAGAAGTTAGCTAAACTGAGCTACAGTAATAAATGACAAAAAGTAGAACAAAAATTACTAACAAACACATATTTAAAAAAACCGTAATTTTTCTATGAAAAAGTCACCAAAAACCAACCAAACAATATTAATTGGCACCTTGAGAAGAAATTCGTTTAGTTTCTAGCAAACCTACGTTTCTAAGATTGAGCTGATCCGTACGTCCCCGGCGGAGGCTTGTAGTACTTCGGAAAGGCCAACAGTTGCATGGAATTGAACGCGTACTTTCTCACTCCGATATTTTTGAACGTGTTCTCTCTCCTGCATCCCTCACTGGAAAATAACAAAAATTAAACTGACTCAAAATTATGAAATGATATTGTTCCATAGATAGGTTTAAAGTGAGTGGGTATAACACCCTTCCCCCGCGACCGATCGGTCTATTGTGGCTCGCACCCTTTTATTTTTCTTCCACCAGGTCCAGACTTCTAATAAATCTGATGATCCCGTTGGGAGAGAGATCCTTTACCTCCCCGGCAACAAGTTATGTTTTTTTTTCTAAATTTTCCTAACACCTCATATAAAAATACGGACCGTCATTTTACACCTTTTTATCAGCAATCGAACTATGGTAATAACAATGGTAGCTTTTTAGTTGCCACTGTCGTCAAATGAACAACTCGGTGTGTGAAATCAAACTGATACTTTTTGGAAGGGTTTCACCTTTTATAGTAATGATACTAATTTTTTATACTTTACCTCCTCATGCAGTCCAGAGCCTTCTGAAATTCGTGTTCGGCGAGATGGTACTCGTCGGCCAATATCCTACATTGTTCCAGGGTAACCGACATGCCCGTTCTGTCCTTGGCGCTTTTACAACTTGTAAAACGAATACCTGTAACAACAGGAACCGATATAGGTATTGTTTCAAGGGGGTTCCCTAGTTTGATAGGTTCAAAAAATCGATTTTTTTGCATAAATTGTTTGTTGTAAGGCTGAATATGAAAAGGAGGAATTTTTTCCCGAGTCACCAACCTAATAGGTTCAATAAAAAGTTAAGTTTTTACCTAAAAACTTCATTAGAGGGTTCAAAACGGGCTCGATGAAGTCTGATACACTCGCGAGCGACATTTGATAGGAACAAAGGTGTACTTGTTTAGCACAACAAGAGCTGTCGCAGTTACTTTTAAAAAGTAATTACAATTATCAATTACCCTTCTAAGTAGTAGTAAATTACAATTACCAATTCCTAGCATGTTTGTTAAAAGTAATTCAATTATCAATTACAACTAAAACTAATTGAATATTTTAGCAATTACTTTATTTAAATTACCACATACAGTGCTTTCATTTCAAAACGAACCACCCTAAATATCTTTAAAAAAAAACACTCACCAAAAAAACAAAGAAACACGTCGATTTAGATATACGGGGGAAGTTTAATTTCGTATTTGATAAAATTTTATCGGTCGCCCAACCTCCAGTTAACCTCACTTTGATATGTCAAATGGCAACCCCAAATGTGACACATCATTGTAAGCGGCATGAAATTTGCTATCCAACAGTCCCAAAATTAAATCGATGGACGTAGAAGCGACTTAGAAGTAAAATGTGTTAATTAGTTTATCGTGTTCAAATAATTATTTTATCAAATGCTCAAAATGTGCGCCGTTATTGGCGAGACAAGCTTTTTTTTAAATTCCTCGAGACTATTTTAGTGTGCATTCATTCCAATTATTATTTTTTGTGTTACCTGCTACAGCAAAACACTGCAATAGCACAAGTTTTTAAGACGTTTAGGAACCAGTTAAATATTACTGTTAGGATTGTCATTTTGACATCGTTAGTTTAAAATTAAGAATCTTGATTTTAAAATGGTGTATACTCTAGCAAGAGAATAGAAATAATTTTCCTATATGGGGCTGAAGATCGATGCGCGCGTAGAACCGCCAAGTATTCAATGAGGGGCATCAAAATAAAAACGTGGGGCATAAATATGTAATGGAATTGGTCATAAGTTTGAAGAAACTGGATCTGTATGCAAAAGAAAAGTACTAATGAAAGGGTTTTGGGCGAAGACCCAGGTTGAGGTACTAGGACAGTTCCAATAGATCCGACGTTGTCTATTCCAAAGTTTCTAAGCTGACCAATATTTCTACGGGTTCCGTACAAAATTTTGAAAAAGAATAAGTTTTTTCCATACAAAATACAAATTCTTAAATGAACTCAACCAAGACGATTATGATAGAAGAATAGAATTTTGCGAATCAATGTGCCAGCGAATTGACGAAGCCCCTCATTTGATCAAAATATCTGCTTTTCTGACGAATCAACTTTCTTCTTAAATGGAATTCTTAATAGACATAACTACAGATATTGGGATAATGAAAATCCGCACATTTTTTCAGGAAGGACATACTCAATTTCCAGAGAAGATCAACGTTTGGGCAGGTATTTAGGGGAAACGAAATTATCGGGCCATTCTTTCTGAAAGAAAATTTAACTGGGCAACTGTATCTGAACCTTTTGGAAAATGCGATATACCCTTCTATCGTCCAAATTTTTGGAAAATCAGGTGGAAAAAATGGTGCAAATGGAACTCAGTGAAAATAATTTGCATTTCCAGCAAGATGGAGCCCCTCCCAATTTATGTTTAAAGTTTCGAGAGTGGCTCAATGAACAAGTTTCCAGGCACATGGACAGGCAGACGAGGTGCCATCGAAGGCCACACGGCCCCCAGACTTAACCTTAGACTTTTCCTGGGGTTTTAAAAGTAAAGTGTACAAACGCCACCTGCAAATATTCAAGAACTTAAATGTAGAATTACACTAGAATGGAGAGGTATTACCAGACAAATTTCGCCAACGTTCGCAAGAATTTCAAAACAGACTTTATTATTGTCTCGCCAATAACGGCGCACATTTTGAGCATTTGATAAAATAAATTATTTGAACACGATAAACTAATTAACACACATTTTTACTTCGTCTTTACGTCCATCGATTTAAAGTTTCTAGTACTGTTGGATAGCAACATGGTTTCAATGATGTCACACTGTCAATTGACATATCAAAGTGAGGTTAACTGGAGGTTAGGGCACCGGTAAAATTTTATCAAATACGAAATTAAACTTCCCCCTGTATATCTAAATCGACGTGTTTCTTTGTTTTTTTGGTGAATGTTTTTTTTAAAGATATTTAGGGTGGTTCGTTTTGAAATGAAAGCACTGTATGTGATAATTTAAATAGGGTAATTGCCGAAATATTCAATTACTTTCAGTTTTAATTGATAATTGAATTACTTGTAACAAACATGCTAGTAATTGAATTACTTTTAAAAAGTAATTGCGACAGCTCTGACTGTCAGTTCAAGAAACGAAAGATACTCTCGTCTACTGGCCCTCAATTATTGCACCAATATCCCTTGAATATACAAGATTTACATAAAAATAAATCATGTAAAATCCCTTTACCTTTTATCTGTTTACAAATCTGCGCCGATAACCTCAACACCTCGACGTTCTTCTGCTTCCCGCTGTGCACCTCGTTCCTCAGATCTTCCATCTGATCCAGCAGAGACCGGACTTGCGATCCTCCGCCGCTAGAATGCCGCGTACTATCGCACCTATTGATCTTCCGATATCTCAGGAAGTACTCGTACAATCGCGTGTAGTTGTCGATGTTGGAACGTTCTTGCGGCTTGGTCGCGCCTATGCCCTCGGCTATGGACGCCATTTCGTTAATACCTGAAAAAAAATCACTGTATCACTATGGAATAGGCGAATTTTACATTTTTTCTAAATGGTACCACCCACTGGTATAGAGAAGATGCCAATAATCTCAAATACTAAATATAATAAACTTCGTGTTACAATTTGTATTTTTACCTTCGAACAGATACCTACTAGAGGCAGCCCTGATTCTCGGCAGTGCAAACAAGCGTGCGCGGAAGAAAGAAAAATCGGACTACTACCTTCTTTCTTGCTCCAACGTGCTCATTATTGGTCGATGGGACATACGCCGCCCACCAATAAGCACGCAGAGCGTGGTATATACTCCTCTCACTTACCAATTAGCACGTTGAAGCGAGAGAGAAAGGTAGTAGGCCGATTTTTACTTCTCTCTCGCACGCTTTTTTGCACTGCCGAGGGCTGCCTCTAGCGGGTATATGCTCGAAGATTTTAAAATTTGCTTCCAACTTATTTGTTACTTTTATTAAAACCCGACCTGCCGCAACTATAGTTACTTCTAATTCTTTCCAACAATCAACCGTCTTTGTCGTTTTGGGTTTTACCTTCAATATTGCTTTTTGTTCTCGTTTTTAAGATTTTTTTTTACTTAATTTGGAATTGAAAACACTTTTTTGTACTAGTACTCGTCTAAGTAATCATTTAATAATTGTACTAATTCTGCCCGGTTGTACAATCGCCGCTTAAGCTATGGTTCATTTGAACTACTTGTACTTAAAACTGTTTATTTAAAATATATTACTGTCACTTTTGGCATGTTTTTGACAGTAATATATTTTAAATAGGGCCCAGTTGGACGATTGCCACTTAAACTATGGTTCATTTGAACTACTTGTACTTGAACCTGTCCATTTAAAATATATTGTAGTCACTTTTAGCATGTTCTTCACAGCAATATAGTTTAAATAGGTACTAATAATTGTACTAATATTTTAAGCAACAAAAGGTTGTACAATCGCCACTTAAGCTATGGTACATTTGAACTACTTGTACTTAAAACTGTCCTTTTAAAATATACTGTGTCAGTTTTGGCATTTTTTTAGTACATATATTTTAAATAGGGCCCGGTTGTACAATCGCCACTTAAGCTATGGTTCATTTGAACTACTTGTACTTAAAACTGTCCATTTAAAATATATTGCTGTCACTTTTGGCATATTCTTGACAGCAATATACTTTAAATAGGGCCGGTTGTACAATCGCCACTTAAGCTACGGTTCAGTTGAACTACCGGTACTTGAACCTGCCCATTTAAAATATATTGTAGTCACTTTTAGCATGTTCTTTACAGCAATATATTTTAAATAGGTACTAATAATTGTACTAATATTTTAAGCAACAAAAGGTTGTACAATCGCCACTTAAGCTATGGTTCATTTGAACTACTTGTACTTAAAACTGTCCATTTAAAATATACTGCTGTCAGTTTTGGCATTTTCTTGACAGCAATATATTTTAAATAGGGCCCGGTTGTACAATCGCCACTTAAGCTATGCTTTATTTGAACTACTTATACTTAAAACTGTCCATTTAAAATATATTGCTGTCATTTTTGGCATGTTATTGACAGCAATATATTTTAAATAGAGCCCGGTTGTACAATCGCCACTTAAGCTACGGTTCAGATGAACTACTGGTACTTGAACCTGCCCATTCAAAATATATTGCAGTCACTGTTAACATGTTTCTGACAGCAATATATTTTAAATAGGTAATAATAATAATACTAATATATTATGCAACAAAAGGTTGCACAATCGCCACCTAAGTCATGGTGCAGTTGAACTACTTGTACTTAAACCTGCCCTTTTAAAATATATTGCACTCACTTTTAGCATGTTCTTGACAGCAATATATTTTAAATACGGCCCGGTTGTACAATGGCCACTTAAGCTACGGTTCATTTGAACTACTTGTACTTAAAACTGTCCATTTAAAATATTTTTCCGTCACTTTTGGCATGTTCTTGACGGCAATATATTTTATATAGGTACTAATAATTGTACTAATATTTTAAGCAACAAAAGGTTGTACAATCGCCACTTAAGCTATGGTTCATTTGAACTACTTTTAATAGTAAAAAAATAAGAAAATCTTGTATGTACAGACAGATTTCATTCTACAGTATCTCACATTTTGAATTATACTCCAGAGGAGTTAAAATTAACTCACCTATATTAAAAAATACTGGTGTAACATGAAAACTGGTAGTTTGTTTCGATGGCAGCAGACTGTACAGGTTATCAGGTACTGGTAGGGAGACCGTGAGACTGTTCCTGGTACCCGAAACTCTTCAAATAAAAAATTAAAACACAGTGTTAGGATAAGAATGAGGATGGGCAAACATGAACGAAACATTCGTTTTTGAGCGCGAAAATTAGAACAAAGCTTGCGGAAGCTTCTAGAGTGCATCGTTTGGTATGCTTAGAGGAGACACACTTACTTTGGCATAGGCACAGGTTCTACAGACGGACTAGGACACCGGATCAGCACGAAAAGCACCGTCCTCAGATCTTCTATCGCCACCGACATGTCGCCCCACATGTCGATCTCGTTGCCGTAGTAACTGAGCAGACCCTCGAAGTGCGCCAGCGGACCCAGCTGCCCGAGGGTGGTGACGTATGCGGGATCGGGCTTATGGCACCACAATCGCGTCATCAGACCCGTTACTAGAGCCGTAAGCTGAAAAAAAAACAAGAAATTCAAAATCTACAGTATTTTTCCTCCTCTATAGGATGCCCGTATAGAAATTGAAAGAAGATAATCGAATTCTTCTACTACTTACAGCCTGTGAAAAACAAACATCCCTCCTGTAGCGCACGTTGCACACCCTCTGCGCCGCCTTCGGATCCTCCTGCACCCTGAACACCGAATGGGTCAATCGGGCGGTCTTCAGCAGGCCGTCCATCGCCTGCCGCAATTTGCGCATGCTCGGCCTCAGTTCCGCCGCCCAATCGCTGATCTTGGTCAGATCGAGACCGTCCGTGAATTTATTGCCGTTTCTCACAACCTGCAAGAAAATATCTGTAGTATGTACCAAAATAATATTTCTACTCTAAGATAAGACAAAAAACAGATATTGATAAATATCTACCTTATTAACAGCCTTAGTTATATCTTCCGCTTGACTTATGACGTTTTTGCCGACCGGCTGCGCAGTCACGACCTTTTTCCTATTATTCGGTTGCTGCTTCAGTCTCACAGCCGGACTACCACACCTTCCACATAAAAACTAGAATTAAAAAAAATACATATTATTTTAAATAACAACTATGTTATCCACTCAAGTCAAGAAGATTATCTTGTGGCAATTTGCACGTAACAGCGTTGCCGATGTGACGAATAATTATTACAAAGTCAGAATTTACCGTACCTTAACCTTACTAACTAAACACATCACACTAGCTTCGATATTCAATTGCGTAATGTCCCAGGGCTCCGGTTCGTCCGTCGGTTTGTAATAATTGGCCGAGGGCGAGTTGCACATGGCGGTGGTGTCCAGGAATAGACGGGTACCGGTACTGTCCACGTCCAGAGATCTGGGTTCGCCGTTGGTACTGGAAGAAATACTTTCGGGTTGTGCGCTGTCCAGAGATATCTGAAAAGGAATTATATATATATATATATATATATATATATATATATATATATATATATATATATATATATATATATATATATATATATATATATATATATATATATATATATATATATATATATATATATATATATATATATATATTATATTTAACTCAAGATTGACACTGTCTTCCACATCGGGAAAAATCACAAAATTCGTCTCGTCCGGCGTCTTCATATTGGAACACAACGTCTTCAGCCCGTCGCTGGTGTTCAATAAATTGTTCTGTTTGTTGTCGTCGCGCCCGGGCACCCTCCACAGGTCCTCCACGTTTTTCTGGACACAGGGCGTCGCGAAATCTTCCAGTTCGGGGCTCTTAGGTCCAGAGACGTCAGCTGTTGCGTTATCCTTTTGAAGGGGGAGAGAAGCAGGCTCGGGCGACTAGTAACTGAAAAAAAATTAAGTAACATAATAAAGAAAAACATATATCACTTCTCACTACTCACCACTATCCAAACTGAGATCCTCACACACTCCGGAATCGTCAGTCACGACCAGCTTATGTTCCTCGATGAAATTGAGCGCCTCCTCGACCAGACCTGGATCCCATAGACTTAACAGTATCCTCGTCTTGCTGATCATGTCCTCGCAAATCGGCAACATCCCGACGGTTTGTTTCTCTTTGGCCAGCCGCATCAATGTCTTCATCGCTTCGACCACTTCTTTACGTAGTTGTTTTATTGCCTACAACAAGAAATGTAGATGATCTTCATAACTGGACTGATTTTTAAAATTTTTTTCCCGACATACCTGTATAGCATCGTTCGCCATGGAGATCTTGGTGGCGATCTGATAGTTACTGCTCGATTTGATCGGAGATTCTTTCAGCTGCTGAACCAATCGGATCAGTCCGCCATTTTTGGACCGGTGAGAGTGCGCGGTGAAGGCGCCCACCGTTATCCAGTCGTAGAAACCGGATTTGTTGAGGGTGTCGTTGTGCACCCACATCCTCTGCAGGTGCATGTTGATCGGAACGAATTCCAAACTTCTGTCCGACTTTCTCGAGCTCTTCTTGAAATACGCGCCTTTGTGGGCTTGAAGATTTTCCCGAGCCTGAAACACGATATGTCGAAATACAGATTGATACGGATACCTTTTTTATCTTGGGACAATCCACGAAGGCTGATGCCTAAGTACTAACATACCGTGGGTGTCTTAAGTGTGGTGACAGGGAGTTTGTTTACACGGGACTTAAATATTTGGACATTGGGAGGAGAAGGGAAAACTTCTGCGGGCAGCAGGTTCCATAGTCTTGAAGGGATGAAGGAACGAAGAAAGCGAGAAGTTCG
This sequence comes from Listronotus oregonensis, assembly GCA_019359885.1. Lineage (NCBI taxonomy): Eukaryota > Metazoa > Arthropoda > Insecta > Coleoptera > Curculionidae > Listronotus > Listronotus oregonensis. Next base: position 30,353 of record JAHBCN010006711.1, read on the forward strand.
GGGCCCCTCTCCAAGATAAGTTTAAAGTATTGTAATTGAGATATCTGCATTGACCTGCGCTTGTTTTCCAAATCAGAATTACATGGTGGCTTAAGAAATTGAATACTAGAGTGGAGGGTACTATCGTCAGCAAAACTATGAATGGGATTGATTGTGGAAGAAAGAAGATCATTAATGTGTAGAAGAAAGAGCGTGGGTACCAGCACTGAGCCCTGGGGCACCCCAGCATTAATTTGGTAGAAGCTGGAGGAATGACCATCTACACTAACTGATATACGCGATTAGAAAGGAAATGGAAAGCCAAGAGAAAAGCTTAGGTGGAAGACCGTAAAGGAAGTTTGAAGAAGCCCATCTACCAGACCTGACGAAAGTTTGGGATATGTCAAGAGCAACATCGGGGATTCACCAAGACACTCAAGGGACTTGTTCCAGTTGTATGAGACAAAGGAAAGAAGATGGGTGTGGATTATTGTGACGGAATCCATACTGTCTATCATGTAAGATCTTGTGTTTTTCCAGATACTTTAATTTGGGAATTAATGAATTTTCCATTACTTTGCAATCAACAGAAGGAAAGATGGGTCCCCTAGTTAGAAGGGGAGTTTTGGACCCTTTTTGGGGACAGGTTGCACACGTGGGCTTTCCAACTTTTTTTTCTCCTTTATTTGGGAAAACCCAAACTGACCGATTAATCATTTCGATACCTTAAAAGAAGCGTCTTTATGAGAACTTTCGAACCATATTTTAAGGAAAATTTTTCATCGAAAATTCGTGGAGATGGCCAATTTGTTAATGGGCAAAATATTTTTTCATGACTTCCAACAATTGCTGAAGACATCCAAATGCAAACTCTTACCTGAGAGTACAGCCTTAAGAGATGAAGATGCCGATCTAACAGCTCCACCTGCCGCGAATGCCAGGGTTCTCGAAGCTCGCCCATTCCCGCGACTTCTTGTAACAATTCTTTTTCCTGCAGGATCCACACATCCCTATAAAAAAAAAATTTTTTTCGACATTTACAATGGACAAAACAAATTTTTCTTAACGGTAACATCCTTCCAAGGAAGTTTAAAGGTGTATGGAAGCCCAATGCTATGGCCCATTCGATCAAAAAATGTCCAGCCTAGTATGAAAATAACTGTCAGAGTTGGCCCCGCCGATTCTGGCAATAACAAAATTCCAGAAAAATTTAATGTGTTGTACTTACACACTGATAAATCAGTGTGAAGTTAGCCAACACATTAAATTTTTTATGAGAGCCGGAGTCCCTTTTTTTTGGATTGATAAAAACCCTTCTTATTTTAGTGATTAGTGTTTATTAAATTGTGACTATAATTTTTATTTATTGTTTGTTACTTATAATATCGTAACAAATAACTAGGGGTTTTAGGTTTTTTCTTGAAAACCAAGGGTAACATCCCCGTCTTTTTAACTTTAGGTAAGTATTTTTTATATATAAATTAGGTGCTTCTTATAAGACTAACGTTAGGTAACCGAATAAATAATAATATATAATTTAAAAGAATAATAGAAAATGAAAATTTATAGGAAATAAGTAAAAAAGTGGCAATTTTAACTATCTTTTAGATGTTTCCACAATGTTTGTGATTTTGGGGATTTTTAAAAAAGAAAAAGGTTTACATTTAGGTACTTTATTTCATTTAATAATTTAGTACATTTTTTAAAGGTCAAATTTATTGATTACTGGGCGACCGGCAAATTTTTATATACAGGTCCCCTAATTGAATGAAAGGAAGTACAATTTTGGTGGGTTTTTTGGGCGCGATTACAAATTCAAAAAAAAATTTTCAATGTTTCGTTTTCGAGATATTCATCATCAAAATCGAAAAACAAACTAACCTTTTTACACTATTCCTCCTTCTTTTTTCACAAAAATTCTTTATTTTTACACAAATTGGCACAAATATTCCCCCAAAAACCTTTTTAAAAAATTTTTTTATGTTTTTTTACACCTTTTTACATTTTATTTTTTAAACAAATATGGCTTGCTGCCTTTTAACTTAAAAAATTCGCAATTTAATGGAAAAAAAATGTAAAATAAATAAAAATACAAATTTTTAAAAGGGTTTTTATTTTCCCTTTTGTGTAAAAATCAAGAAATTGGGAAAAAAAGAAAGGAAATATAGTGAAAATGAGGTTATTTAATTTTCAACTTTGATAGAAGATTCGGGGAAAGACGTTGCCGAAAATATTTTTTCAATTTGTAATCAGGCCCCAAAAACCCCCGTATACCAAATTTGATCAAAATCGGGGAGGAGGCAACTTTCGAGACAAACCATTTGTTTAAAAATAAATTAGATTTTTTGGGTTTCTTTAAACTTGCATTATCAACTTTTTAAGCTCGACATACTGTAAACATAATATTTAACGGATACTGTTACAATGGATACTCGGTAAAAAGGTTACTAAACATTTTTTAACCATGTTATTCTGTCTCATGAATGTTTGTTATTAGTGAAAAGATAGCCTAAAAAAGTTTTAAAAATTTTCACTTTTAATGTACAACCAGAATCTTAGGATTGATTAAACTCATTTTCACTATGTGCCCTTCTTTTATCACAAAATTGGGATAAGTACATGAAACTATCTTTAAAAAGTTTGAAATTTATTTTAAAAAAACGTGTTTTTATTTATTTACAAAATTTTTGGTAAAAAAAAAAAACTTCCCAAAAAAATCGACCATTTAAATAGAAGGCAGTAAACCCCTCATTCTTTCCATATTATATCAGATGATATAAAATCTATTACAAATAATTTTAAATATTCTATGATATTCCCCAATAACCAACAATTTTTTGCAAAAAAAAAAAAACAGTGAATGTTTGGGAAATTTTACATTTGATGATGTCAATTTTATAGATAGTAACAAAGAATTTGGAAACCGGCCCTGACCTATATTCATTGCGCAAATTCCGCGGGGCCAACCCCCCTATTCCCGCTGCCCTGCACGCCTGGACAATTTTGTTCTACAGTATTGGGCTTCCATACACCTTAAACTTCCTTGCATCCTTCGCGTATTTTTAAAACATGTGGGAAGGTTTATAAATTTTCTGTGATTCATAGAATAAAAAACTGTCGCGACCTTAAGTCATTTTGAGTAAGATTAGTGTAATTTCCCTAAATAAATATCTAATTACAAATCTAACACTTACAACAACTGATGTGGAAAACTGAAACACAGCTTGCTCTCCGCCATATATTCGTGTACGGATATATCGCCTCCTAACCCAGAATGGAACCTGTACGTCTGTAGATAAGGCGACGAAAACAAAAGTTTTAGGTCGGCTTGACTGGGCAGCCGCATTTTGACTCCCAAGCGTGGAGGAAGAGATTGAGATCTTCTGTGAGACCATACCTGAAAAAAAAGAAATACTTATCGAGAGTTGCCAAAATAGTTATTTACCTAACAAGTGCGGAAAGTGATACTTTTCCGCACGCGACGGCAGTTACACGAACGACGCGAAGCGGAGTTCGGGTAAGCCGTCAAGGTGAAAAGACACTTTCCTTACGTGTTAGGTACAACATTTTTTCTACGAGTCTGTGGAAAAAGTCAAACTAAACAACCATTAGATAATATTTATTTTTACCATTACTACTTATTATTATTAACAACATTAATCGTAAAAGAACAGTTGGTAGCATTTTGCAAATGAATCGCAGAGGCAAGTTGTTGTGCGTAAGTTGCAGAGTTGAGGTGTAATTGAACTGGTCGTCGTTACAGGTAACAGAGACACATTGTTGCTTGCTAGAAGACGGTACAATAGGCCTTGAGTGCGTTTTGCTGTGTTCAAAGGTAGATGTTTTGAAAATATTTTGTTTGATAAGTCCTTCTTGAAACTTGTAGAGCTTTTAGGTAGCCTTCTGCAACAGATGATGACTTCCAACCTCCAAGTCTTTTAATATTCGTTATGCCTTCACAGAATTAGCTAACATTGTGAGGAACGGCGAAAGCTATGTCCCGTGTAAAGTTCTGGGTTTGGAAGACGTCAATAGGCAGCTATTTCAGAGGGCATCTTGCCAAAAGTATTTTCCTATGCACTGGAAGTACAAGCCAATTTTTTGTAATTAACAAAAAATCTTCTGTGGGTGTTTCGGGCTTTGTAAACTGGAATACTTTCTATACAAAGCTAGATATTTTCCATTTTCAATTTCGGAAATGACAAAACTTCGGCTAGAATGGTTTTTGGAGTCTGGAAATTTACAATTAAAAGATTCCCTTATCGTCAATATCATCAATGCTAATTTTCATCAATTCTTCTCGACACGCACCAGCTGTCCGAAAATTGTAGCTACCTTCATCGTAGATAGACATCATTTGACATCATTAATAAATTTTGCTATTTCATCTTTCGGAGAAAATTTTGCCTTCTTGGGTCTAAATCCACATTTTGCTTCTTCAAAAAATTGTAACTTAGAAATATTTGTAAATCCATGTTCTTTTGATCTTAATGACACTTTTTAACATGGAATACCTTTGACCATAAGGTACTTGGGTTTACATGTTTTAGCAAGTTCCGCGAAATATGCCATAAAAACTTCTTCATTACTTTTGATTTTTTCTCCACACCACAGCTTGTAAATGCTGTATATTCTTTCGTACCTGTGCCTCGACTTGGACGGCAACAAATCTAAATTTGCTATTTCGGCTGCTTTGAGAATGGATTCAGGATACCTCGTCAGAAGACTCCATGGGAAACGTTTTTATTCAAAATCGACGATACTGATCAGAATGTACAAAGACACTTTTAATTATCGATGACTTTTAATGACTTTGATCTTTTATAATATGGACACCGGCACCGGTCAAAACTAAAAATCTGACAAGCAAGTTTAATATAAACCAGGATGTTTAAAACAATGTTTTTAAAACAATATTAATTTTTAGTGAATATTTCGTTGATTTTACACCCAATTTGTACAAATAAAAGAATACTATGCCAATAATAGAATTATACTAAGTCAAACTTCAGAATTAAAAACATTTTAAGTACCTGTTTAAGTTGGAAATTTGCAAGGGTTTATTGATTATTTTCCGCACTAGTGAGGAAAAGTGCTGCTTTCCACACGCTAGTAGAAAAAATTTAATACGAAATGCCAAAGGATGAGAGTGTCTCATTCGTGTTTTTTTTTTGTAATACGTAAAGCTAGAAATAGAGGGTGATCAAAAACGTTTAAAAGAAACTGGATTTTTTTCTGGTATTGAGATATTTAAAAGGTAACTTTAGGTTCTCAGAATGATTTTTTTTTAAATAAATTTTAAAATGCCGATATGTTTGAATGTTACATTCAAATTGAAAAAAATTTTGTTAACGCGAAAAATACGTATTTTCGAAAATATCCTTACCGAAGAAACCTTTTTTGTTTGACAATTTTTGCTGTATCTCTAAAAATAAAGTGGTGGGGGTATTTAAAGGTTTCCGTAAAAAACAACCTGTATCTTCAAAACGGCTGAGCCGATTTTAACAAGCTTGGGCTAGTTAAAAAGAGCTATTTTTGGGCTATAAATGTTATATTATTTGAAGTTTTGTTAGTTTCATAGGTCGCCGCTAGAGGGTTTTTTTCAAAATTCCGACAGAAACGGTTAATTTTCTCAAAAAAATTTAATGCATTGGTATAATTTTTTCTATATAAAAAGGGGAGCTAAAAGTGCCCAATCTTTTTAAAAACCCTATCTCAACCTTTTTTTTCCAAAATTTTTGGGGCCCAAAAAAATTTTTTTTGCCAATATCTCAAAACAAAAAGGGGTAAAAAAATTTTATAGGGAAAAAATTATGTTTTTTTAAAAAACCTTTTTAAATTTTAACCCAAAAGTTTTTTCTTAAAAAAATTAAATCAATAAATCAATTTTTAGGATTTTTTTAAGGTATACCCCTGGAATTCGTTTTTTTTTATAACTCGTAAAATTTCATTTAGAAAAAAAAAATTAATTATACCAAAAACCAAAAAAATTTGTCAGTGACCATTTAATACCGGCCACCCAACCGACGAAGCGGCTGAATAAAAAATCTAACCTAGTAAATGATTTTTAAGCCAGATATACTTTTCCGCTCAAAAACAGTGAACCGGCCAAAAGTTTTATCGCCACGTTTGTCATAATTTCGGCAAAATAAATCACCAGAAAGCGATCGCCCCAAAAAATAGCACGCCAATATGTATTGAAATCATTTTATCGAGAAGACAAAAAAGTGGCAACACACATTCCTTAGTTTACAACTTGAAGAATTGAAAATAAGCGTATCGACAGGGTTTTCGTGCTGTTCGATTTTTATTTAGTTATTATTGATTATGGACAGATTTTGTAAGTTTAAATTTTATTCTATAAGGGTATTTTCTAAATATTATAAATTTTATAATTGTAGTATATAGATATTGTTTTGTCAATTTTATAATAGTTTTTTTTTAGTGTATATAATTGTATATAAAGATTTAGTGTTGTAAAGTGCTTTTAATTTTGTAAATTATGAATATTAACCAACCTTTAACAGTTATCCGCCTAAAAAAAAAACCGTTAACGTTAAAAAACGAATAATGGTTAAAAGTTTACCATGGGATTCGGAAAAGAAATCCAGAACTAACCACTTTAAGCTGCAGAGATATGTGCAATTTTAAAAAAGTTTTTTCGCGTACGGTATTAGAGTTTTAAAAGCGAAAAATCAATTAATTTTCGATATGGAAAATCGATTTTTCGCTTTTTTTTTGCACACTTTTTACTTTTCGATTGTTAAACATAAAACAGAAGCTATTTTTTTCCTCTTATAGTATTTAAAAAAAATAATAATTGAATTGTTTAATTTATTTTACGACATATTCCTTTAAATTCTGTCATTTGCCGAAAACATATTTAAAAAAAATACTATGTTAATATTAAAAAAAAAAACACTTAAAAAGTAAGGAAAAAACCTAATTTTAATAAAAAGTAGGTAAAACGTTTAGTCCGAACAATCGAAATTCCAAAAAAGTTGACCTGTTACCAGGGTTGTAATAGTTTTCGAATTTTTATAAGGAGGGGAACCTTTTCTTCGCTGACCCCAATGTTTGGGTCAAAAATATTTGATATGGAAACCTAAATATGGAACACGAAAGACCCGAAATGTTATTGGATTCTACAAGCTGTAATCTCAGAGCCTGCCCCCTTTAAAGTGGATATTTTTGATGAAGCAATGCGTGTGAATATCGTATTTAATATTGAAATTGCAAGATCGGTGGTAAAAATTTGGAAGGGGTAATTTTGGGTTGTCTATCGTTCTGCTTTTTTATCTTTTTTAATTTATGTTAAGACTAAAATTTTATTTTTTTTTTATGTAGCAAAATAAAATCAGAGAAGGTAAAATTAAAGTAAAAAAAATTTTTTTTGGAAAAAAATTGAAAATCGCCAAAAAAATTTAAATTTTTTTTATGACCTCAAAATAGGGGGGGTGCAAAATTAAGCAAAAAAATTCATTTTTCATTAATCCGAATAATACCAAAAAAAAAATAGGCTTGTTACTAATTTAAAGGGGTTATGAAAAAAATGAGAAAAAACTTTGCTTGTAAAAAATATTTTTTTTGTTTTAAGAAATTTTTCATTTATTTTCTAAAACCCCGGAATTGGGGTTCCCCCCCCCACACAAACCCCCGGGGACTCTAAAAAAAGAGCGATGTTTCAAAAACAAAAAAGGGAAAAAAAAATTTTTTTTGGAAAAAAATTGACGTATAAAAGTTTTTTGGCCCCAAAATTTTTGGTAAGGGAAAAAAATATCGAGATACGGTTTTCCCCGAGCTTGGGGTTAAGGGGTTATTTAGCTACTTTTTTTATAAAAAAAAAATACCAATGCATTTAATTTTTTTGAGAAAATTAACCATTTCTGTCGGAAAATCGGAAAAAAACCCCCCAGCGGGGGCATGTGAAACTAACGAAACTTTTAAAAAAATAAAATTATAGCCCAAGAATAGCTCTTTTTAACTAGCCCAAGTTTGCTAAAATCGGCTTAGCCGTTTCGAAGATACAGAGTGTTTTTTACGGAAACCTTTAAATACCCCCCACCACTTTACTTTTAGAGATACAGCAAAAATTGTCAAACAAAAAAGGTTTAAATTTTGTTCGACTTTAAAGTTCAGGTATTTTTTGTTAGGTTAATATAGCAAAATTCACAAAAATATCACTTTTTATATATATTAATAATAATTCACTACATACCAAATAACAATATTCTAAAATTAAATAAATAACTTAATCTATATTTAAAAATTATAAACTTCATCAAGTCCTAGGTCTTCCTGGATTGTTCCTAGTACCGATGCTGCATTACCCCGTTGCACAGCTAAACCAATTCTTTGGATAATGAAACTTCGAGATTTTTGCATTGTATTTTTTTCAAATTTCATTAATAAAACCCTTAGCCTCATCACCCAAAGGACCAAAAGTTTCAACAGCAAAAGGAATGAAGATAAAGCGTTCTTCAAGCTCTTTATATTTTAGATGTTTTTTATTCTCGGCAATACGAGCAGCCGCACCTACAAAATTAGAAGTTTTGTCCAGATAGGATTTTGCAAGTGTATGGCTGCAAGTAGCGTCCCAAAGTAATTGTTTTCCATATTTCCAGGAATTAAGGTCATTCCATCTACCCGTTTTCCATCGCTTCTGCAAACTCCAAGAGGCTCTAACACAGAAGGATTTTCAGCTAAAATCAGAGCTCTTTTGATAATGTCATTTATCTCCTGCGCTTTTTTTGCAGCTTAACCCATGTAGGCCATAAATATCAGCATTTTCGCCGCAAACGCAGGTGTGCTCTCCACACACAGGCAGACCAAGTCTGAGAGCGATGGAAATATGGAATGTTTTGTTATCTAACAAATTTCCCAAGGACGAAGATGGAAGTGCGTTAATCCAAGCATTACTTTCAGGGGCCTGAAGAGCAAGTAGACGTGCCTTATCTTCACTTGTCTGGCACATGTTTGTAATATATTTGTGACGAGCTTGGCAAATTAAAAAGTCAAAATCTTTTTGTTTTTTTTTTATACTTGTGGTTGATTTTAAAGATTGCAAACAGATAACCATCTTACAAAACAATTGCTGAATTATTATATACTGTCGCAAGAATATAGGAAGGTAAAATTTTGAAAAGTAAATCTGAAACGTCATTGATTAAACCCTTAAAATGCAGAAATAGATATGGTGGATGTATTTCTTATTCCAAGACCTCCAAGTTTTACTGGAAGAGTGCTTTGTAACCAAGAATTTAATTTAATATCACAATTTGTTATGTCTTGAACTAAACTTTGTAATACATTATCAAAATTACAAAGTAACTCTGGAGATTTCCAACAAGGTGAACATCTTAACAAATAAGACATTCGAGGTATAGCAAAGGAATATTTTAGTAAATAATAGGAAATATGTGAGTCTATAAATTTTAATTTGGTACTAAGAGATTTTAAAAATTCTGTCTTTTTATTAATTGAGTATTCAATTTCATTTGACGAAAACTTCCTAATAAATTAAATTTGAAATGGGAATTACTGACAGATTAGGAACAACACTTAAAAATTTGATATTATATTGGAATGATCTTTAGATAAAACAGTTAATTCACACTTATCAAAATTTGAATTTAAACCCAAATCTTTACTTCCTCTGATTATTTTATGAAAATTATCTAAAACCGATTTTGGTTTCCAGCAAGTGTACGTAAACTGAAAACCAAGATTATTTCTGTATTTAATGATAAAATAAGTGGATGAATTGCTAAACTAAAAGAAAAAGCTGGTCCAAGGACCTGGACACCTCTTTTAAAAAAATATGATCACCAGAAAGTAACTTTGGGGTTATCATAACATTGGGCTATAAATGGGTAAAAAAATTTGGGAGATATTCGCTTTCTCGTGATAAAATTGTTTTTCCAAAAAAACCATATTAAAAGCGTTTTGATAATCTATTTTTAAATAACTTTATCTGATTCGTGGGGATAAAGAAAACGGCGTATTGCATGTATTGCTGCTTCTGCTCGCATTTGTTCCAAAGCCAAGTTGATAGGCGGGTTTCTAGCTTTTCTAAATACGAGCAAATTACCTTAAGCTAAACGTCGGAAACATATTCCTACTGCTATTGTTTGAATACCTCATCTTTTTTAAAAACATAGGTTTGCTCCATAAAAAAATTTTTTCAAATATCTTTGGAACTGAACCTTGAAATAAATGAGTTATAAAAAAACTTAATTGAGACCCCGTATAAAGAATGGTTACCATGCTCGTCCACCAAGTCCTTAAGATGTCTTGGTCTTAATGAATCTATACCACCAGAAGACCCAGGACTAAATGAAGAAATAGCACTTTTTTAAATTTTATTTTCAGATAAATTAAAATTAAATTAAAATAATATTTTAAAGGAATAATCGACATCATTATCTTGTTCGGGTACTGGATGTTTCTTTTTCAGTTTTCAAAAAGGGCTCTTCATTTCTAGGTGCGATAGTATCATCGAAGTGAGATTCGGATTGCATTTCTGATATCTCCATCTGCAATTTTGGCTTTTTAAATTTTTTTTGAAAGGTACTTATTCTCATCAAACTTGTTGGAAATCTTTCTTCTTTTATGGTTTTAGATGTCGATATTTTTATATATAATTCAGAAGATCATTTGTTTGTAAAAACTTATTTTTCAACCAGGATTTTTTAAAATTTTTTTTTTATCAATGTTGTTAAAGAAGATTTTCTATTATTTTTTGAGTTGACAGGTATTGCTAAAACAGCGTATGGGAAAAGAAATAATGAAATCAAGAATGAAAGTCATTTTTGATAAAACATTTTTCAAGAAGAAATGAAAGTTCATCAGAAATTGATGGTCTGGCTCCTTTTTGGGAAAGATTTTACAATGGGAGTTGATGATTTTTTAAATTTAGGGTTGATTAAAAATTCACTATTTAAACTTGGATTTTGATTAATTAAATTTTCAGGGGTTTATTTGCAATTTGATTGGTGGATACTTCATTAAATTTTTTGAAGGGTTACATTTATTACATCAGACATGTTATTTTTAGATTTTGAGTTCTCCAAATTCTTCTTTACGTTGGTTTTTAGATGCATTTTTACATTATGAATTTTAAGGCCATTGTTTCCCCCCGACGATTGCCCTTATGAACAAGATGTTTTTTTCATCATTATCTAAATTATATTTCTGAATGAGATCATAATGTCCGTTATTAGGGTTTCCGCAAAAAAAGAAGATTAATAGTTGATGTATGTTTCTTCAACCAATCCGATAAAACCATAGTTTTTTCTTGCTTAAAATCTGGCTTAGGGGTAGGTTTTCAACATTAAAAACATAAATTAATTTTGAAAAAAACTCAGATAAGGCAAAACATTCTAGAGCCGTTCCATAAGTACCTGGAGCATTAATTTCTTTAATACTCATCTTTGATATATTCTCATCCAAAAATAGTTTTAAGTTTTCCCATTCATTTAAAATAAATCCGATGACGGTAGAACATTTAAAAAAATGTTAATCTTCTTTTTTTGATTTTATAAAACAGTGGAGCCTCATTTATATATAAATACCTGAAATATTATCATTAAATTCGGCTTGGTGTTCAAAAACTAAAAATTATCGCTTTTTCCTATCCTATTCTATTTTATCACAACGAGAAAAAAAAACAAATTGACTAGCACATTGTTGGACACACTATTTTTACCAATGGAATTTGCTACGATATATGTGTGCCATACACATACATATTTACTTATGTTTTATTCCATTGGTAATATTTTTGTGCAATAATGATTTTTTTTTCTATCTTCTATTAGTATGAAAAATAATGACTACGTTTATATTTATTATTTTATCGAATAAACATTTTATCCGATAATTATTATCAGCACAAAATGACCGATCGTACGACGGTAAATACGATGGTGTTAACCTGGAATTTAAATCTTTTGTAGTTAGTTCTGGTTAGTTTGTTTGTTGTTTTGCATCATGCTTTTCTCTCAATATGTTTTGCAAAATAGATTAAATCATGAGTACAGAAGGAAGTGAAAAATCTGCAAAAAAAGGAAGTAGGTACCGAAAAAGGTCATAATGTGTTACGTCAATATTTCATCGGATAAAAACCGGATTACTTTTATAAAAACAATTTGTGGCATAAACGGCTCTGGATTGTAATTTGTGACTGAAGGTTTTGAGTCGGATGAAACCTACATCTGATCGCCTCTATGGACATAAACGTAGTCAATGACTTACAAATACAGATTGCTTTTAGGTTCATCCATAAGGTCGATTATATGTAGGTTTTATCTAATCCAAAACCTTCAGTCACAAATTTTAATCCACCGTCGTTTATGGCCACAAAAAAATTAAAGGTAATCCGGTTCTGATCCCATGAAATTGAGACGTAAAACATGTGATCCCTTTCAGCTTTCAAACTCCAGATACTTTTTTGCAGAGTTTTCAGTACTTTCGGTAAATACTCATTATCAACTCTATTTTACAAAATAATTTAAGAAGAAGCTCAAAACAAAAAGAACAACCTCAAAAGACAAAAAATAAAATTCCTAACCTTAAAATCCAAGTGATTCAAATCCTGTCCCCATCCGAGTCCCCATCACAATCACTGTTTTTACCGTTGAAGCATCAGTCCGAGAAAGAGGTTTGACAGGCTAGCAGGGGTAAATTAGCAAAGCTGGATAAAAAAACTGACTGGAATTTGTAGCTAATTAGTTGCTAAAATGCGGATTTTATTGCTCAAGCCGATTTCGAAAAATCGAAATTACTGCTATATTGATATAAAGATAGCAGGAATTTTTAATAAATCGTTAACTACCTGTCGACTGTATCACACGATTTTGTTGCTTATTTGTTGCTATAAATTAGCAATATTAAAATATTAGAAAAAAAAATGTTTTTTTTTTTGAAAACACGCTACCTACTTACCTGGAATTTCATTTTTTACCACGATATTTTTTTTATTTTTCAGTTTTTCCGTTAGATGCAAATTTGGGTCAGCAATTTTTTACGTCTAAAATATTATTGGGGAAAATAAAAGGCCGCTTTAACTAACCATGACCGCCCAGAACTGAGAACTTATGAATTTGTCTAAAAGGTCGGTCATGGTTAATTCTGGATAGTTAAAGCGGCTTTTTAGTTTTCCCAATTATATTTTAGACGTGAAAATGCAGGGACCTGTTAGAAAAGACCCCGATTTATTTATTTATTTATTTATAATACAACTACCCAGACAGAGTTACCGATTTGGCAACAATACACGCTTTCATATAAATATTTAAATTTACTGACACTATAGTAGCAATTGACTGTTTGCCCGCACAGCAACAAAATCACAGCCGTTGATAACATGGTGTAAAATAAAGTTAAAGGTAGCATGTTTTGAAAAAAAATCTAATATCTTGATATTGCTAATTCAAAGCAACAAAATCGTGTGATACAGTCGACAGATAAACAACGATGTATCAAAAATTCCTGCTAGATTTATATCCGAGTTTATATCAATATAACAGTAAATTCGATCCATCCAAAAATCCATATTTTACCAACTAATTAGCAACAAATTAGCCACAAATTTCAGTCATTTTTTTTATCGAGTTTTGCTAATTTACCCCTGCTAGCCTGGTAGAGCTCCGAGAAAGTCCAGTCCAGCAGAAGAAGGGGATTAACTTAATTACCGGTCATTTTGAGCCGATAATAATTATGGGATACAATTTTCATCCGATAAAATCGTAGATCACTCTATAATGATTTAAGTTACCCTATTACATGTAAAAGAGAGTTAGAAGGCGTTACAGACTTACTGCGAAATAGTTGCGGCGCATACACTATATATTCACTGTGTTTCGCCCCCTCAAACTACCACCCGCCGTTTATTAACTGATATTAACGCTGAAGTTATTGCATTCAATACGGCGATCGCACCTCTAAAGCGAGAACGCCAAATTTTAGTTTTATAATACCTGTCTCGTCGGTTGATCATTACAAGACTTTATCCCTAAAAATTAAAAAAAATCTTCTTTTATATAAGTAGTGAATTTCTCATATGGTAAGACAATTTATATTATATTTAATCCAGTTATCAACCATCATTTTATTAAGACCGTATTTTTTTCGTAACTACAGATACTGTGTAATCCGAGGTGTAATCCATGCATTACTGTTATCTAAACATTTTTAAATATATTTAAATATAAAAATTTAATAATAAAAATAATATATAAAAATAAATAAAAAATATATTTTTTATTCATTTTTAGATTTTGATAAAGATTACTTTTTTTGGCTCTCCATCTCGCTTTTCCCTAAGTATTTAAAAATTTAAAGAAGAGAAGACTTCTTTAAATTTTTGACCGATGGTCTTATCACAAAGGATCTTTAGAACTTAGAACTTAAAAACATTTTTTGTTTGCTTTCTCTATTTTAGATGAGATTCTCTATAATTTAATTTAGAAACAGTGTTGCCCAGTAGGTATTTAGAAAGAGGGTTTTTGAACACTTCTTAGATTTAGATAAAAACCCTTTTACGGTCTTAAATACAAGAAGTAAATATTTCAATATTATGTAGCTACATTAAAAGTATGTAATAATTCTATTATAAATAATATGTATGTAATACTCCTCTTTATTTAAGTAATTTTTTGTAATTGTGTTTTTAATTATTATTTCTGTGCAAATATCTTTAAAACGTTGTCATGTTTTAAGGCGTATTCTACGCATGAAAATAGGAAAAAAGGTTCCTGTTCCTATAAAATGCTCCGAAGCTTCATCGGAGTATCGGGGGGGTAGAGCTCTCTAAAAGCAACCTAAAGCTGGTATTTCCCTGATATCTTTAAAACAGTTTAAGATAAATTCTCACAATATGTGCGTGCACTGTTACATTTTTTCTTGGATGCGTTCAAAAAATTTTTGGCTCAAATTTTTATTTCGAAATAAAATTCATTTTTACAACAAACTATAAATTTACAATTTTTTTTTACAAAAAAGGTTCTCTAAGTCGATAATACTAGAATTTGAATTAAATTATGTTGAATAAATTTGACCTACTCATTGTCAGTTAATCCAAATAACACAAAAAAATATGCATTTTCCAGCGATTACCTAACAAAAGTGGCTGTTTTTCTGTTTTTTATTATCTTACACCCTGGTGAAATCAAATCTCGATCGAAATCCTAGAAGATTTCGCATATTTTCAGGTTATTTTTGAACTAGTTTACACTAGAAATTAAAACAAACACTGGTTTTAGTTTCCGTAAGACCAACAAATAAAAGAACAGGAAATTTAAATTCCTACGTCACGTCTGCTGTGACAAACACACGGACACACAGGTTATCTTACAAGGGTTTTTCCTTTTGAGGTACAGAACCCTTAAAATACGAGGTACCAGAGTTATTTAGGCTAGACCGAGGGCTAGACTCAAAAAAATATAAAATGTTGCTTCCCGAATATCCTTAACCTGTAAGTTTTACGTGGAAATTTTCCTTTTATTATTGACCACCCTGTAAATATATATATATATATATATATATATATATATATATATATATATATATATATATATATATATATATATATATATATATATACTATATATATATATATATATATATATATATATATATATATATATATATATATATATATATATATATATATATATATATATATTTTATCTAGCTCGGTAAAACTAATAGCTGAACACTACTCGTTTCATACGTGGCCTCAGGGTACTCTTTATAGATTTTTCTAGCCTTGTACCGATTCGCCTAAACAATATTTATGAACTTCATTCACTTATTAAGATTTCATGTACACAGTTCACAGACTGATGAAAATGTTAAAAAACCAGGTTAAAACAGATATAAGAAGTCTTGATTTAAATTTCTTTTCTGTATGGGAAAAGATAAAGAAAGATAGTGTTTTCCTATAAGCAGACTAGTTTTAGTATTTTTATAAATTTAAATTTTTAGTAAAATATCGTGTCATTGATCCTAATTTAAAACCCATAAAAAAGTTTATCCTTAACTACATAATCTATTATTTGGCGCGTGTATGGAAAAACTGAGATAATTCAAAAAATGTGAAAAATTTTATGTTTTTATTTATGAGTTTATTTAAATTAAACAATACCTAATCAAAATAATTTAAATTTTCTTTTGAAAAATTTGGGCAACTCTGGGATGTTTTTTAATTTGAAGGAAAAATTACGCTGTCTTGGTTAATTTTAATTTAAAATAAACTTCGTCCGCGTAAATAACAGCACTTATTTTATGCTTTTTGAATAATACCCTATTTTTGTTTTAGCATTTTAGGCAATTATGGTTATTACCTTTTTCTTTTTTCCAATTTAAATTGCAAATTTCTCTTTAAAATTAAAATAATTCTGTTGATACTTAAAATTAATACGACATATTTTTATTGTAACGTATCTAATTAAAAACCAACCAGTTAATATGTGTTCCATTATTTGTTGTTCCGTATTTGTTCTTCAGTGACTACATTTTTTTGGTTAATTTTTTTCTCGATCGAAACAGAAATTAATGACAAAGTCAAATTTCGAATAAACTATTAATAAGAAAAATTCCATATAATGCGGACTTTTTTGGTCACACTATATACATAATATGTGTTGCTTATGGATGCAAGCTGCTATAACAAATGGTACAGTATTTAGAGCACCCAACCCAAGAACCCCAGATTTCCCCAAATGCGATTCTGCCATTGTGTGAGGAATAAGAAAAATGAAACGTATATATGCATGTACAGGGTTTTTGGATTATATTTACGTGGCTTCTAAGGCCTTTATTTTTGAAGACAGAAAAAATTGTTTTATATAGAAATTGTAGGATTTTTTCCATATTATCTTTTGAAATTATCAATAAAAAAATATCGCAATGAAAAAATGGAAAAATATAGGCACCTTCAATTTTTTTAATGCAACACCCTGTATATTATGCTCACAACGAAAGATGTTT
>JAHBCN010006711.1:56643-92614 GCA_019359885.1 Listronotus oregonensis
TGGTTAAAAGATATTAATTTTATTCCGGACTTTGCGCATCCCTGTATAGTTAGTTACATTTCTGAAAGTGTTACCTCTACAATTTCCGTTCTGCCGTATTGCACCCAGGTCTTCTGAGCCGGCATGTAGACGTCGACTACGAGAGTGGGGTTCGGAGGCCTCCCGTGGCCGTCGCAGAGGAGGTTGTCACAGGCCATCGAGATTTCGTACATCGGCACCTCCGATATATCTGCGGGAAAAACACCAATATATCGTTGTTTGCTTTTAAACACTCGTCTCGAAAAAGCTAAAATACTGATACCCTTAAGCGTCTGAGTAATACAGTAATAGCAAAGACAATTACAGTTTACTCGCGTCTAGAGATACCTCGGCTCACGAGCTTCTTGACAGTGTTGACACATGAAACATGTTATATTATACAGAGACTCGGCGCGTTATTTAATGCATTTAATGTAAAAAAAGCAAATCATGGGACTTTTCAAATACATCTCCGCATTTTTACGTCTTATATATAATTGGGGAAAATAAAAAACCGCTTTGCTAACCAGAACTAACCATGACCGACTAGAACTTAGGGCTTTTGAATGTGTCTAAATTATCCCTACATAGAAGTTATTGACAAAATTTTTATAATTTTTGATATGGTAGAAGTTATACAGGGAATAACTTTGGAACAAATAAAGGTATCAAGATGCGGTTTTTGCAGATGCACTTATATTTCTTTAAAGTTTATTCTCGTACCTTCACGATTTTATTGTGACATTCCATTAGCTCAAAAACAAAATGGCCGATTTTCCATTATAGGACAACTATGTTATTTTAAATTGAACACCCTGTATATGTTTCTATATTTTCAAAATTTAATCTTTCCCCTTTAAAAAAATGTAACACAAGCTATGGTTATCTCAAAAAACAACGTATTTATTGACCTTCGAAAAATTGACTGCATGTCGACCAACAATATTATTTAACAATTAAAATTTGCTTCATATGTTACAAAAAAAGGATCGCCAAAGGTTTAGTTTATTCACAAAATAATAGTTACAATAAGGTTACATTACTTTTTAAAAAACTACTGTAAATGTTGAAAATGCCTTCCGCCGACTTCGACGCACTTATTTAAATTCGAAAAAAACTTATTAAAACTATTGACTAAAAATTCTTCAGGAATATTTTCTATTATGTTTCGGATATTAATTTTTAATTGCTCTAAATTTTGGGGAGTGGACTATAACACCTCTCTTTCACATATCCCCACAGAAAAAAATCTGGAACAGTCAAATCTGGTGAACGAGGTGGCCAGGAAATAGGGCCTCCTCTTCCAATCCACCGGTTTCCAAAAACGTTGGTCAGTAAATCCTTGGTAATGTTAGCATAATGTGATGTAGCCCCATCTTGTTGAAAATAGACGAAATTCAATAGATTTTCTTCTTGCATTTGGGGATAAAAAAATATTTCCAGCATATCAACGTAAGTCCAAGAGGTTACAGTTGGTTCATGAAAAAAAAATGGCCCATAAATTTTTGCTTTGACATACCACACCAGACTGTGACTTTTGGCGAATCTCTAACGTGTTCGTTATATTGTCGAGGATTTTCTGTTGCCCAAAACCTGCAGTTATGCTTATTTACTTTTCCATTGAGGTGAAATGTGGCTTCGTCTGACATTATTAGTCTATCCAAAAAATGTATATTGTTCCTTACTAAATTTTGAATTCTCTGGCAAAATTCCACCCTTTGTGGAAAATCAGTTTCTTTTATTTCTTGTAACATTTGAATTTTGTATGGCTTTAATTTAAGTTCTTTTTTCATGATTTCTTGTACTGTAGTTTTAGGAATATGGACTGAACTTGAGATTTTTCTTGTTGACAATGTTGGATCTTCCTGAGTTATCTCCAGAATTTGTAACGTTTTATTTAGCAAATTCTCATTGTTTACTAATTTCTTTTTACGGGCTAAAGATCCTGTACTCCAGAATTTTCTGTACCAGATTTTAATTGAATTTTTGTGGGTGGAGCTTTATTAAACATGTTTCTAAATCTTCGCTGGGTTTCTTTTACTGATTTGGTTTCGGCAAACATAATAACACATTTTCCTTTTTCGCTTAACGAGAACATTTTGCGCTTCCTAATTAAAATAACTTGTCAAAAATGACCAACAATGGCTGACAATGAGGCTTGTTGCTGTTATGGAAACGAGATAACTTTGTTTCCACAGGCGACTTTTCAAAAATCCTTTTAAAATAATATTCCTATTCGACATACAGTCAATTCTTTGGAGGTCAATAAATGCGTTATTTTTAAGATAACCATAGCTTGTGTTACATTTTTTAAAGGGAAAGATTAAATTTTAAAAATATTGAAACATATACAGGGTGTTCCATTTAAAATAACAAAGTTGTCCTATATCGGAAAATCGGCCATTTTGTTTTTGAGCTAATGGAATGTCACATAAAAATGGTAAAGATACGAGAATAAACTTTAAAGAAATATAAGTATATTTGCGAAAACCGCATCTTGATATCTTTATTTGTTCAAAAGTTATTCGCGATCAAAATGGGTCAAAATATGGACGGCCACCCTGTATATATTTTTTTAAAGTGTAATTATACAGTTGCGAACAAAAGTATGGAAACATTTCATAAATATTAACTATTTGATACATTATTATTATATTTTTTATGAAATACAATTTTTATGTTAAGAAACGGGACATAAAATATCATACATTAAGAACATGAGTTACACTTTAAAATATTTAATAAAAATAAAAATTTATTTAAAAAATGATAAACAAAAGTATGGAAACATTTCTAGAGTACTCAAAAAATATAAATTCAGTCTATAATTTAAATATATTTTTTTAATATTTAGTTGGCCACCCTTGGCTTTAATGACTGCTTGACATCTTCTTCCCATTGAATCTATTAGCTTTGCACAATAACTGACTAAAATTTTATGCCATTCTTCCTTCAAAACTACCCATAAATCTTCTCGGTTTTTGTCTTTTTCTAATTTGGTTTTCTAAGTGCATCCAAAGATTTTCTATCGGATTTAAATCGGGTGATTGGGAAGGCCAATCCAAAACCCGAATTTTTTCCTTTGAAAGCCAATTCTTAACTAGTCGGAAGGTATGTTAGGATGTATCATTGAATCATCCAAAGATCATCTTAGTATGGCAACAGGTTACTCTCCAATATCTCAACATACTTTTGAGCATCCATATGCCCATCAATTCTGACTAACGGACCAGTACCAGATCGTCTAAAACATCCCCACACCATTAGATTTCCTCCACCATGTTTGACAGTTGGAATCAAATACTTCAGGTCGAATCTTTGACCAGGAGGCCTTCTTACATACCCTGTAGAATCACTCCCAAATAAATTAAACTTACTTTCATCACTGAAGCACCCACTATTTTTGTTCCAGTCTTTGTGATCTCTACAAACTTTAATCTTGCCACTCTGTGGCGCCTGGTCAACAAGGGCTTTTTAACGGCGCGTCTACCATAAAGGTTCTCCATTACTAGGCGACGTCTAACAGTCATGTCAGAAAGGTTTACTTCTGGGTATTCCTCCTTAAGTTCCTTATTAATATCAACGGCAGTTTTTTGGGTCACTTCTGGCTTTTCTTAAAATTGTTCTGTCCATCTGTAAGGAAGTTTTTCGTGGTCTTCCACTTTTAAATGCGGGGTCTACAGTTCCTCTTTGTAAATAGCGCTTAATAATTTTACTTACAGTACCCCTTCTTATGTCAAGACGCTTGGAAATATTAATTTGCTTCACACCCTTTTGATATAATGCAACTATTTTCTGTTTAAAGCCAGAGTCATAATACTTGCACTTTGGCATTTTATTTAGAAAGACTACTCCCACTATAAGTTATTAAGGCAGAGCAATAATTAAAGTAAATTTAAATAAAATGTTTCCATACTTTTGTAAAAAACAAAATACCAAAACATCATTATATTCGGCAAAAAAGAGCTCAACGTTTTTTATATTTTATCAGTGAAATTCTTGAGGTTTATCAAGCATACACAGAATACAGTGTTGGCGGTAAGTTGCTTATCCGTAAGGTATAGTAAAAAATAAAATGTTTCCATACTTTTGTTCGCCACTGTATATGCCCCGGGTTTTTTAATACGTTGTTAAAATTTTGTTTTTCTAGTACCGTGTGGAAAGCAGCACTTTCCGCACGCAATTTAGTTTGGAAAGTGTCACTTTTCCGCACTAGTGCGAAAAAGTAAACCCTTGCAAATTTCCCACTTAAACAGGTACTTATTTTTTTTAATTCTGAAGTTTGACTTAGTATAATTCTATTATTGGCACAGAATTCTTTTATTTGTACAAATTGGGTGTAAAATCAACGAAATATTCACTAAAAATTAATATTGTTTTAAAAACATTGTTTCAAACATCCTGGTATATATTAAACTTGCTTGTTAGATTTTTAGTTTTGACCGGTGCCGGTGTCCATATTATAAAAGATCAAAGTCATTAAAAGTCATCGATAATTAAAAGTGTCTTTAGTACATTCTGATCAGTATCGTCGATTTTGAATAAAAAACGTTTCCCATGGAGTCTTCTGACGAGGAATTACCTGAATCCATTCTCAAAGCAGCCGAAATAGCAAATTTAGATTTGTTGCCGTCCAAGTCGAGGCGCAGGTACGAAAAGAATATACAGCATTTACAAGCTGGTGTGGCGAGAAAAAAATCGAAAGTATGAAAGAAGAAGTTTTTATGGCATATTTCGCGAAACTTGCTAAAACATGTAAACCCAATACCTTATAGTCAAGGTATTCCATGTTAAAAAGTGCCATTAAGATCGAAAAGAACATGGATTTAAGCAAATATTTCAAAGTTACATCATTTTTGAAGAAGCAAAATATGGGATTAAGGCCAAAATTTTCTCGAAAGATGAAATAGCAAAATTTATTAATGATGCTTCAAATGATGTCTATCTAGCGATGAAGGTAGCTACAATTTTCGGACTAGCTGGTGCGTGTCGTCGAGAAGAATTGATGAAAATTAGCATTGATGATATTGACGATAAGGGGAATCTTTTAATTGTAAATATTCCATACTCCAAAAACCATTCTAGCCGAAGTTTTGTCATTTCCGAGGAAATTGAAAATGGAAAATATCTAGCTTTGTATAGAAAGTGTTCCAGTTTACTTCAGCCCGAAACACCACACAAAAGATTTTTTGTTAATTACAAAAAATTGGCTTGTACTGTCCAGTGCATAGGAATAAATACTTTTGGCAAGATGCCCTCTGAAATAGCTGCCTATTTACGTCTTCCAAACCCAGAACTTTACACGGGACATAGCTTTCGCCGTTCCTCAGCTACAATGTTAGCTAATTCTCGTGAAGGCATAACGAATATTAAAAGACTTGGAGGTTGAAAGTCATCATCTGTTGCAGAAGGCTACCTAGAAAGCTCTACAAGTTTCAATAAGGACTTATCAAACAAAATATTATCCGAAAATTAATCTACCTTTGAACACCACTTCAAGGCCCATTGTACCGTCTTCTAGCAAGCAACAATGTGTCTCTGTTACCTGTAACGACGACCGGTTCAATTGCACCTCAACGGCAATCTCCAACTCCGCAACTTACCCACAACAACTTGCCTCTGCGATTCATTTGCAAAATGCTACCAACTGTTCTTTTACAATTAATGTTGGTAAATTAATAATAAGCAGTAATGGTAAAAATAAATATTATCTAATGGTTGTTTAGTTTGACTTTTTCCACACACTCGTAGAAAAAATGTTGTACCTAACACGTACGGAAAGTGTCTTTTCCACCCTTCACAAATAATTTAGACAAATTCAAAAGCCCCAAGTTCTAGTCGGTCATGGTTAGTTCTGGTTAGCACAACTGCTGTTTATTTTCCCCGATTATATTTCAGTCTCTGCATAATAAAGCGTTTCATGTGTCAACACTGTCAAGAAGATCGCCAGCGGGGGTGTCGCTAGACGCGAGTTGGAAAATAGGTTAAATTCGTTGTAATAATGATAATATTTTTATTACCAAAAATTAAGCATTGTTTTGTGCGTTTATAGTGAAAACATCATACAAGACAAAAGCCTAAAATTTTAACTAAACATTTTTAATTTTACAGATAATGTAATAAGCATTATGAAATGTTGTTTCCAAACTGAGTGAAAGTGACAAAATTGTCAATGTTGCCAATATACCAGAAGCAGGTTAATTTTAAAGAACTTGCCGATAAGCAGGGCGGTTGGAACTTCCTTAGATACGTCAAGTTTGACTTTGACAGTTTCTAAAAGAAAAAGAAATTGCAGTAGGTCGTGAAAATCTTAAGTAAGAATATTATAAGATAGAGCTTCGCCTAGGATATTTTTTCGTTTCACAAAACAACAAACTTTAAAAAAATAATGCAGGTTATTACAGAAATCGATTACTTACTCACTTAGGAATTCTTTAATTTAGACTATTTCAACGATAATAAATATTCTAAACTATAACTTACTACTATATAATAACAATAAATAATAATAATAATAATAATAATAATAATATTGTTTTATAAGATTACAGTTTTCATTTTTGAAGCAATTCTTAGGTCTTCGCGAATGCTTTCGAGCGAGAAAAAGTTTATCACGATTCCGACGTGGAAACCCGCTGAAAATGGCCCCCAAAGTCCGAAAATGAGTTTCTGCAAATATGTTCAAAAAACTATGGAAATTAGAGAATTTCGGCTCAGACAGAAAATGATGATCACCTCGAAATCTACAAAAATGGTCCTTACCATTTTTTCGCAACACCAATATTTTTCGCAGAAACGGCCGTCAAACAATCCATAACATTCCACACTGGATAGATATGGTAATAGGCTAAAAAATGCATGTGGGCAAAACAATTTTTTATCAAAACGCAAGAAAGATGGTGAAGGAAATTTTCTAGGATCATTGAGCACTTGCTAAGGTCTCATTATAAAGAAGAAATGTTAATAACAAACCATTTTTTCAAAAAATAACAATAAATTAATGAGATACTCCCAAAATATTGCGAAAAAAAACTTTGACCGCTTTTTTAATATTCTAGAAAAATCAGAATGAACCCAAACTCATATACAGGGTGATCAGTTAATGGTAGCGAGCGGCCATATCTCATAAGATATTGGTCGTATAGATTTGAGAAAAAAAAATATAATAAAAGTCGCCAAGAGAAATTGCTGGAAATTATTTTCGAGTTTGTCAAACGTCCGCTAGAGGCGTAACAGCCAACACCAAGTAGAAAAAGGGGATTTTTATAGAATTTTGTCTAATGAAGTATATCGATGATATTATTTTCATATTTACTGACCATTTCCCTACATTTTTGTCTAAACCGTTTTGTTCTATCTATCAAAATAAAGCGGTGGTGGAGTTCAATTGTTTTTTTAAACAAACCAAGATTTCTCCCGTTTCTTTTGACCGATTTTAGCAAACTTAGGCTCATACGAAAGAGCATAATTTGCACTACAAAACACTTATTTGGTTTTGCACTTTTGACTTTTGCTGCCGCCGCTAGATGGCGTTAACTGAAATGGTAGCAAATTTTTAAGTTTTTTTAAAAAAACAAAGTAATGGTATATTAATTTTTATATATTTTAAAAGAGGATAAATTTTCTATAATTTAATGAAAAGAATTTATTATCTACCTCTTTTTAAACCGTTGATATTGACCAAAATATAATTTTATTAAAATACAAATCAGTTTTGTAATCTCTTATTAGTTGCTAACAAAAAGAACCTCTTGACTTTTTTCGTTAGACAAACGGTTTTGGATTAAAAAAATAAAATAGGTTTACATACTGTTACTTATAATTATCATTGTAAACAGTATGTAAACCTATTTTTTTTAATCCAAAACCATTTTCTACGAAAGTCAAGAAGGTTCTTTGTTAGCAACTAATAAGATTACAAAAAATGATTTTACTTGATAAAAACAGTGGCGTGCCATTTTTTAATGTAATAAAATTATATTTTCGTCAATATCAACGGTTCAAAAAAGGTAGATAATAAATTCTTTCATTAAATTATAGAAAATGTATCCTCTTTAAAATATATAAAAATTAATATACCATTATATTTGTTTTTTTAAACTCAAAATTTGCTACCATTTCAGTTAACGCCATCTAGCGGAGACAGCAAAGTCAAAAATGCAAACCAAATAACCGTTTGTAGTGCAAATTATGCCCTTTCATATGAGCCTAAGTTTGCTAAAATTGGTCAAAAGAAACGGGAGAAATCTTGGTTTGTTTAAAAACAATTGACTTCCCCCACCGCTTTATTTTATAGATAGAACAAAACGGTTTAGACAAAAAATGTAGGAAATGGTCAGTAAATATGAAAATGATATCATCGATATACTTTCATTAGACAAAATTCTATAAAATCCCATTTTCTACTTGGTGTTGTTGTTACCTCTCGCGGACGTTTGACAAAGTCGAAAATAATTTCCAGCAATTTCTCTTGGTGACTTTTATTATGATTTTTTTTTCTCAAATCTATACGACCAATATCTTATGAGATATGGCCACTCGCTACCCTTAACTGATCACCCTGTACAATGATAGGTACGGGTTTTCCCATATGCGATGAACTTTGATTGAATAAAAAATGTACATTATAGCCCGAGTAATGGAACAATTCGTCCGCCCGCTTATAAGTGAATCCATGAAGATAGCGGCATTCTAGCGGTAGAGTGGCTGCTGAAATTAGGGGACTTTTGGGTCCAGTTATCTCGAAAACTATCGATTTTTCGAAAAAAATTATAATGACTATTTTTGTAGACTACAAGGCGATCTTCAATTTTTGTCTGAATAAAAATTCTCCAATTCGCATATTTTGGCAGATATTAGCGGAAAACCCATTTTTCGGGCTCTGAGTGGCCATTTTCAGCCCTTTTTTCGCTCGAAAGCATCCCCGAAGACATAAGAATTGCAGCACAAGGGAAAACTGTACAGATTTATTTACAGCTTTGTCCCTTCATTTACTGGACTATAAACCTTATTAACGAAAAACTTAAAAAATACCAATTTTTTATTTTCAAAACGAAAATTAACACCGAAAAAAAATTCTTTTGGATTTTTCTTAAAATATTTCTAAATCCGTCGTAAAATAAAACAAAATGAAGGAAAAAAACATGTCAATATCTCTATTTTTCGATTTTCTATGACCAAAAGTAAACAATTACCAAGTTCTTACACATAAAGTAAAAAAAAAACAGTTTATCAGAGAAACTTACCCAACATATGATTTTGCTGCAACCTCCACGTCTGCAAGTCGACGTTCGGTCTGTGATTCCGTCTCCTCTCGATGCACTGTCTCAAAGCGTTCAGTTCGGCTCGGACGCCTTCGTAGCTGGCGTTCCGGATCGCGTCCATCCAGCTGGATCGTTCTATCTCGGATGTGGAAGCCAAGGCTTGACATAGACCACCGTCAAAAACTGAAATAAAAAGAAGTTAAAATAAATATAAGTTAAAAAAAAACAACTAAAAAACCCGCTTTCATAGCAAACCATACTAAAAAAGTAGAAAATATTTTTTTTCTGAGTGCGCAAAGTTGCACTTTTCCGTAAAATCTTACAGGTAAGCAAGATTTATATGTATTTTAGTAATTGTAGGCTATTTCATGCAATATACGAAGCCATTGCAAGTTTTAGTTTATTCTCTTTTTTGTTTGTTACTTTGTAATTTTCAATATTTCAACTAAAACACAAAAAAAAACATTTTTTTAATTACCCTGTATAATAATAATAAATGATTATGACAAGTCAAGCAACAATATGTAATCTTGGTGATTTTAACACATGTCAGATTTTTTCTTCGTTTCCATATGAACAAGCAATTGCACAAATGAATTTCAATACAAACAAGCATTTTTAATGAAAAGGTTTAATTAAATAAAAATCCGACAAAAATAATTATTTAAAATGAGTAGTTCCGATGAGGAGCTACCAGATTCTATCCTGGATGCAGCAAATACCGTAAGTTTGAATTTATTACCAGCAAAATCTCGTGAAAAATATGAGAATCAATATAGTCATTTCGAAAACTGGTGCTCCAGCAAGGGGACAAAAAGTATTAAAGAAAAGTGTTCTTGGCCTTTTTGCGGATTTGCAAAAACATATAAACCTAATACTTTATGGAGTAAGTACTCTATGTTAAAATGTGTCCTCAAAGTGAAAGGAACCTTGATTTAAGTTCATATTTCAAGCTAACATCACTACTTAAACACCAAAACGTGGGATACCGGCATAAAAACTTTCAGAAAAGAAGAATTTTCCCAAGATTCATGAAAGAAGCACCTGATAATATTTACCTTCTAATAAAAGTTGCTACAATTTTGGATTAGCCGGTGCTTGTAGGAGAGATGAACTTACAAAAATAATGATTGATGACATACAGGATAATGAAAATTTGATAGTGGTGAAAATTCCTGACAGTAAAAATAACACTTCAAATCTTTGTAGTGTCCGATGAAACAAATAACGGACTTTATCTGCAATTGTACCGTAAATATGCAAATTTGCGAAAACCACATACCCCACACAGACGTTTTTGTCCAGTATAAACAAGGAGCATGCAGTACGCAATGTGTGGAATAAATTCAATAGGTAAAATGCCTTCAGAAATTGCTGCATACCTAAAATTAAAAAAACCAGAAGAATACACTGGACATAGTTTTCGTCGATCCTCTGCGACTATGTTAGCGGATTCTGGAGAAGGAATTACCTATGTCAAGCGACTTGGGGGCTGGAAATCAACGGCTGTAGCTGAGAGCTACATTGATGAATCCACAAATCAGAAAAGGATATGTCGAATAAAATATGGACCATGAACACTCCCTCCTGAGCTAAGTCAACCTTATCAAGCCGTACAATAAGCGCTTCCATAAGCCACCCGCTAAATGAAATTACAGGTTCTGCAATTAATTTACAATATGCTAATAACTGTTCTTTTGTTGTAAATGTTATCAACAAATAATTCCCATTATAAATATGTTGTAGTAGTTCTTTCAGATTAAACATAATTTAAAAAATAATCATTGCTTTAATATTGGTATTATCTGACGCTAGTAGGAAAAATTTTGTTCCTAACGCTTGCGCAAAGTGATACTTTTCCGCACGCGACTGCCGTTGCTCGAACGACGCGAAGCGCATAATATACAGGTTGTTCCATTTAAAAAAGTTGAAGTTGCCTAAATTTTCCATTTTTTTATTGCGATATTTTTTTACTAATAATTTCAAAAGATAATATGGAAAAAATTCCTACAATCATATAAAACATTTTTCTGTCTTCAAAAATAAAGTGCTCAGAAGCCACTAAATATAATCAAAGACCCTGTACACTAAATTAAACAACAAAACACCTTAGTGCTTGGCTTTTTAAAGTGAAAACCTAAATCTGTACAGGGTGTCCCATTTCACTGGTTTTTGCAGTATGCCCTCGCTTATTAGCAGGGAGAGAAGGATCAGGTTTCAAGATCGTGTTTATAACTTTTTCATAAAATGAAAGACAGAATTCTTAAAATTGTATAGCCATTTTAATTATTTAGATACGGGGGGTTGTTGAAAATTTTGCATTTTCGGGCACTTCTTGTATTTCAGCTATGTTACGAGTTATCGAAAAGATAAAAACGCATTCTTATAGATATTTTTACGTAGAATCCAGTATCGGGTAATTGTCTCGAAAGTTGCCCCCCCTCCGATTTTGTCCAAATTATACGGGAAATTTTTGGGGCGATGATAACGAATCTGAAAAAATAAATCGGCAACGTTTCGTTTTCGAGATATTCATCATCAAAGTTGAAAATCAAATTAACCCTAAATTTACACTATTCCTCCTTCTTTTTGCACAGAATTCTTGATTTTTTACAATAAATTGCCACATAATATTTCATAAACACCTTTTAAAAACTTGTTTTTATATTTATTTTACACCCTTTTTTTCATTTAATTGCAAACCTCCACTTTCACACGCCGCAACCATATATACACTAGGGATTTTATAAGCATATATGGCCGCTGCCTTTGAACTTAAAAGTTCGCAATTAAATGGAAAAAAGGTGTAAAATAAATAAAAATACAAGGTTTTAAGAGGTGTTTATAAAATATTGTGTGCCAATTTAGTGTAAAAATTAAGAATTGTTTGTAAGGAGGAATAGTGAAAATGAAGTCAGTTTGATGATGGGGGTCTCGAACTTTCAAGACAATTACTCTAATGATAACAAATATTACCCAAACATACCATTTAAAATAGGTACCTGCGAAAATATGGAATTGTCTGAAGTTCCTTTCCGATTTACAAATTTTATAAGGGCTTTTTGAAAGCGCTATTAAAACAATCTGAAAAAATATTTTTCGCAACTTTTCGTTTTCGAGATATTATTAAATTTTAAAAAAAAAAAAAAAAAAAAAAAAAAAAAAAAAAAAAAAAAAAAAAAAAAAAAAAAAAAAAAAAAAAAAAAAAAAAAAAAAAAAAAAAAAAAAAAAAAAAAAAAAAAAAAAAAAAAAAAAAAAACCCCCCCCCCCCCCCCCCCCCCCCCCCCCCCCCCCCCCCCCCCCCCCCCCCCTCCTTGAAGGTTTTTTTTTACACAACCCTTCACCCTAAACTGGCGTTATAATAAAAAAAAAAAGGAAAAATAAAATTTAAACACCACCACGACAAAAATATTTTAAAAACAATCAAAAACTGACAAGTTCGCCAGTTTTCGTCATTTGTTTTTTTGATTTTAATAGATTAGTCATGGCCGACGCCATAGCCTACTGCTGCTACCAATAGAAGAAAAAATGGAGTTAAACTTGATGCAAATATGGAATAATTTTTACAAAACCTGACAAAACACACTTAATTTCTGTTTATTATTAAATAGTTACTTTAAAAAAATCGGAAAATGATATGAAATTATCGTTTATTTAAATACTGGTAATAAAAATGCTTTTTAAATCTGGGTTTATGTTTTTAACGTTGCACTAGAGTTTTGAAATAGTTATTTTCCTAATGCGCAAAGCTTTAAGTGCGGAAAAGTCATTTTGCGCAAATATTAGGAACAATACGTTTTCTACTTGCGAATACTTTTTCTACGAGCGTTTTATTAAAGAATATGATTATAAGAAATATACGAATATTTCAGTAAAAATTAAAAATACAAAGATAATAATTATTTTTTTTAACCGATTATACAAAAAAAAACTATTATTAATTATTATTAACAATATTACTGTTAAAAGTGCAATTAGTTGGGATGTTGAAGGGTTTTTGGCCGATTTCAAATGATTTCCTAGGAACGTCGATGATGGTTTGCTGCTCGATGTTAAGACGAAATCTTGTGTTTTACCCGATTGAACAGGTCTGTGGAACAGGACATTTCATCTGGTTCTTGAGATTTTGGCTTGTTGCAGTTTAATTTTTTACTTAACCCCTTTTTGTAGCCTGTTGATTCTTTAATGTATCCCCCGGCTCCGTTGTCGATTTCCAACCGCCTAACCCCTTTATATATATGAGTCCTTTTCCGGAATTTGCAAGTAACGTTGCAGAAGATCGCCGAGAGCTGGCCGGTTTTAGCTCTGGATTCGGCAACTTTTTAAAAAAGCTGCTATCTCAGAGAGCATCTTCCCAAATGTATTGATCCCAACCAGGAAGTTTAAAGGTGTGGAAGCCCAATACTGTAGAACAAAATTGTCCAGGCGTGCAGGGCAGCGGGAATCGGGGGTTTGGCCACGCGGTTTGCGCAATGAATAGTAGGTCAGAGCCGGACTTCCATAATTCTTTGTTACTATCTATAAAGTTGACATCATCAAATGTCAAATTCAAGCATTCTTTTTTTTATTTTTTGCACAAATTGTTGGTTTTTAAACGATACTACCATAGAATATTAAAAATTATTGTGTAATATTGGATTTTATATCATCTGATAAAATATGGAAAGAATGGATGGCGCCACTTTACAGCCTTCTATTTAAATGGTCGATTTTTGGGAGTTTTTGTATTTTTACCAAAAATCTTTGTAAATAAATAAAAACACGATTTTTAAAAAAAATTTTCCCAAACTGTATGATAGTTTCATGTACTTATCACCAATTTTGTGATAAAAGAAGGGCAAGATAGTGTAAATGAGTTTAATCTAACCCAAGATTTGGTTGTACATTAAAAAGTGAAAATTTTTATAACTGTTTTTTAGGCATATACTTTTCACTAATAACAAACATTCATGAGACAGAATAACTGGTTAAAAATGTTTAGTAACCTTTGGTACCTGAGTATCCATTGTAACAGTATCGAATTAAATATTATGTGTTACAGTATGTCGACTTAAAAAGTTGATAATGCAAGATTAGAAACCAAAAATCTAATTTTTTTTTAAACAAATGGTATTGTCTCTGAAAGTTGCCTCCTCTCTGATTTTGATCAAATTTGGTATACAGGGTTTTTTGGGGCGCTGATTACAAATCAAAAAAAATCTTTTCGGCAACGTTTCTTTTCCCGAATCTTCATATCAAAGTTGAAAATTAAACTAACCTTTTTTTTTCACTATATTCTCCCTTCTTTTTGTACACAATTCTTGATTTTTGCACTAAAGTGGCACACGATTTTTATAAACACCTTTTAAAACCTTCATTTTATTTATTTTACATCTTTTTTCCATTAAATTGCGAACTTTTAAGTTCAAAACAGCAGCCATATTTGCTTAAAAAAAAAAAGTGTAAAAAGGTGTAAAAAAACACAAAAAAAAGGGGTTTTAAAAGGTGTTTTGAAAATTTTATTTTGCCAATTTATTGTAAAAATCAAGAATTTTGTGCAAAAGAAGGAGGAATAGTGTAAATAAGGTTAGTTTGATTTTCAATTTTTTTGATAAATATCTCGAAAACAACATTGCCGGAAGATTTGTAATCCGACAAAACCCGTAAAAAATTGTACTTCCTTTCATTCAATTAGAGGGACCTGTAAAATATTAAAATTTGCCTGGTCTGCCCAGTAATCAATAATTTTGACCCTTTTAAAAAGGGAAGTGTACTAAATTATTAAAGGGAAAAAAAAAAGTCCCCTAAATGTAAACCTTATTTCTTTTAATAACCCAAATACAAACATTGTGGAAATCATCAAAGATAGTTAGATTGCCTTACTTTTCTCACTAAATTTCCTATGATTTTTCTATTATTCATAATTATATATTATTTATTCGGTTACCTAACGTTACGTCTTATAAGAAGCACCTAATTAAAATAAAAAAAATACTTACCTAAAGTTAAAGACGGGTATGTTACCCTTGAGGGATTTGCAAGACAAAACCATACAACCTCTAGTCATTTTGTTACGATATTATAAGTAACAAACAATAAACCAAAATTATAGTCACAATTTAATAAACACTAATCACTAAAATAGAAGGTTTCGATCAATCCAAAAAAGGGTACTCCGGCTCTCATAAAATTATAATGTGTTGGCTAACTTACACTGATTTATCAGTGTGTAAGTAGGGAACACATTAAATTATTCGTGGAATTTTGTTATTGCACAGAAAACGGCGGGGCCAACTCTGACAGTTATTTTCATACTGGGCTGGACATTTTTTTTATCGAATGGGCCATAGCATCGGGCTTCCATACCCCTTAAAAATTTCCCGATCCCAACGCATTGTTGTGTGCAAATTCCCCTTTTAAAATATACGAAAAACCGGTGGCCGTAATGCTGTATACTTCCGATATAAGAACAAATACTTTTCGTCGTTGATCTCTTCAGACAACGAAAGTACGTAAGGTATAGTTTTTTTTCGTCTGGAATCTTCACAACAATTAGGTTGCTCTTGTCCTCGATGTCGGATGTTTTCATTTTTGCGAGGGGGGGTTTTTTTCTTTTTCTTCAGGCCCTCAGCATTAAGTCAAAGGTCTTCGCGAATTTTTTCCAAAAGATATATTTCATCCCGGTGCTTCATTAATAAATGTAATATTTCTTCTTTTGAACAATTCCTTGACCTTTTTGGCCGAAAGCCTACATTTTGTTTTCTTAATAAAAAGCTGTAACTTATAAATCTTGCCGATATCTACATTTTTCTTAAACTTTAAAACACTTTTCAGCATGGAGTATTTCGACCATAAAGTATTTGGACTAAATTCCTTGCTTAATTTGAGAAATAGGCTAAAAATACCTCCTCTTTCCCAAATTCTAACGCCTTTTTCTTCACACCATGTTTCAATGATTCTACTGTTTCTCGTACTTTTCTTTTGATTTTGGGCCCGGGAGGAGCTCTTAAATTGGCCAAACTTGCGGCCCTTTTTAAAAAATCGTCTGGCAATTCTTCCTCCATTCTTAGAAACTTATTTTAAACTTTTCAATTTTCTGATGCTTCCGTGACATAGAAAATGTTTGTACTTGGGTTTCTGCAGCAACAAGAAAAATTCTTTGATTTTTATTGTTTATGGTGTCTATGAAATACATTTTGGGAAAAAAAATTAAAATGATAATAAAGAAAATTGATATGGGGTATTTACTAAGCGCCAAATGTATCTAAATTCAATAAAACAATAAAAAAAATATGTAAAAACCCTTTTTTTAATTATTTCATCCAGAAGTTATTAATACATTAAAATCGACCATAAATACGACAAATATGCAGAAGAAAAAGCGTGCGCAAAGAGTTTTCCCTGCACAAAGTTAAACTTTGCGCACTATTTCGTGCGCAAAGTAAGTACTTTGCGCACGCAATTAAAAAAACCTTTTTTTACCGTATTTAAATTAACAATAATTTTATAAAATTGTTGAAATTAAATACGTTTTGTCAGTTTTGTAAAAATTATACCTATTTGATCAAGTTTGACGAAAATTTCGGGATATTTTCTATTTCTATAGAAAATTATTTGTACCCAATATTAAGTATTGGGGGGTTAAATTTAAAAGTTAATAATAGTTTTATACTTCCCAAATCAAATTTCTGTTCGCATCGCTCGCTTTTAGAGTGCCCGGGGTTTTGTGGGGTCAGGAATCAATTCAGTGGCGTATGCATTTTAGAAAAAAAATGATAAAATTTCGTCAAAACATGAAAATATTTTTACAAGCAAGTTATTTTCTCACATTTTCATCAACCCTTTAAATTAGTAACAGCCTATATTATTTTGGTATTATTCGGATTAATGAAAAATTAATTTTTGCTTAATTTTGCACACCTCTATTTTGGGGGTCATAGAACACAAATTTGAGTTTTTTTGCGATTTTCAACGTTTTCAAAAAAAAAACATTTTACTTAAATTTACCTTTTTGATTTTATTTTGCTACATAAAAAAAAAATAATAAAATTTTAGTCTTAACATAAATTAAAAAAGATGTAAAAGCAGAATATAGACAATCCAAGTTACACCGACTTGCCAATTCACCACCGATCTTGCAATTTCAATATTAAATACGATTTTTACACGCATTGCTTCATCAAAATATCCTTTATAAAAAGACACAGCTCTGAGATCATAAACGGATCAATAACTTTTTGGGGTCTTTCGTTTTTCATTTTAGGATTTCCTATCGAGAATATTTTTGATCAAACATTGCGGGTCGAGCAAAAGCAGGTTCGCATACCTTATAAAAATGTCATAAAGAAAACTATTACAACCTGGTAACAGGTCAACATTTAAATTTCGATTGAATTCGGATGTAAACGTTTACCTATTTTTATTGAAAATTAATGTTTCCTTACTTTTTTAAATATTAACATAGTATAAAGTTTTTTAAATATGTTTTCGTGCAAATGACAGAATTTAAAGAATATTCTAAAATGGAATTAAACAATTAATTATTTTTTTTAAATACTATAAGAGGGCCAAAAACAGCTTCTGATTCATGTTTAACAATCAAAAGAAAAAAGTGTGCAAAAAATAGAAAAAAAATCGCATTTTCCAGTATCCGAATAATTACTAATATTGATTTTTCCCCTTTTAAAACTCTAATACCGTACGCGAAAAATTTTTGTTAAAGTTGCCATATCTCTGCAGCATCCAAAGTGGTTAGTTCTGGTTTTGTTCCGAATCCATGTCTTTTTTAACCATTATTCTTTTTTTAAACCCGTTAACTGAGCTTTTTTGTAGGCGGATAACTAGTTAAGGTTGGTTAATATTCATATTTACAGAATTAAGCACTTAACAACACTAAATCTTTATATACAATTTATATACACTAAATAAGATAAACTATTATAAAATTGGCACAAACAATATCT
Source organism: Listronotus oregonensis (assembly GCA_019359885.1). Classification (NCBI taxonomy): domain Eukaryota; kingdom Metazoa; phylum Arthropoda; class Insecta; order Coleoptera; family Curculionidae; genus Listronotus; species Listronotus oregonensis. The sequence goes on from JAHBCN010006711.1 coordinate 74,867, forward strand.
ATATACTACATTATTAAAAATTTATATATTTAGAAAACCTGTATAGCAAAAAATTTAAACTTGCAAAATCTGTTCATAATCAATAATAACTAAATAAATCATCGAACAGCACGAAAACCCCGTCGATACGCTTATTTTCAAGTCTCTTCAAGTTTAAACTAAGGAATCATTGTGCTATTTTAAGTGCGACCGCTGGCTGGTGATTTATTCTTGCGAATTATGCAACGTGGCGATGAAACTTTTGGCCGGTTAAATGTTTTGAGGGAAAAGTATATCATAGGGTTAAAATCATTTTTCTAGTGTTAATTTTATTCAGCCGCTTCGTCGGTTGGGTGGGCCCGGGATTAAATGAGTCACTGACAGAATTTTGGACTTTAGGTATAGGGTTTTAAATAAATTCGGATGATCATATAGTGGGGAAAAATACAAAAAGTTGGGAAAAAATAAAATTGCACTAGAGAGCTGAAAATTGGTATATGGGGTTTTAAAAATTAAAAAAAATGAAAATTTTCCTATAGCATTTTTCAAATTTTAAAAGAAAAGTTTTTTAAAAAAAATGCAAATTTTACAGTTGAAAAAATCACGTGATCATCCTTATATACATTATTTGGCATGAATTTTGAATCAAAAATTTTTGGCAAAAATATGGCTTCTTTACGTGCTATAGAGGGCGTTTCTTAAACACATGCTTATATTTAAGGGGTGATTTCCTACCCCCCAAATATAAACATGCCTTTAACACCCTGTTTTGGAAAATAGAAAATGCTCAATTCATAAAAAATATACAGGATGTCCTAAATAAAAAGTAGTACGTATCATTACCTAAATAAAAAGGGTAATGTCCATCGGTCGTCAGAGGAGGAGATGCCATAGGCGGGTCTATTCTCACTTGGCACTGTTCCAGCACCACCACTCCCAAGGGTTCAGACCAGGGATCCTTACTTTTAAAGTAAAAGAGTAAGTTTCCCCGCAGCCTACACCATCGTTCGAGATTAACTGAAAGATAATGTGTATTTTAAAAAGTTATTACAAATCTAGCAGAATAATTTAAGCAGTAATATTAAAAGCAAATGTGCTTTTTTGTGTTCAAAAAAAAATCGTTTGGTGCGTTTATGAAAACGTCTAGGAATATTTGTCAATAGTATAATTTCTTCTTACTTACATTCACTGAACTGGCCTTTAATATTTTTTGTCAAATTCGGAAGCCCCATGTTTAATTTTAAACAGACAGACATACAGAGACATATACACATCCAAAGTGAAAATTTACATAATTAAAATTTTATTATTATACAGCAAACAAAAATTATTACAAGTATAACAAATTTGTCTTATTTGCCACAGAAATAATTCTATTTACTGTTACCGTTGTTATACCATTATATCTATTCTATGAATAACAAACAGATCTGTTATGTTTTGTTATATTTGCAGGAAAACTATCAATTTTACAGTCTAATCTCACTATAAAAGATGGTTTGATATTTCTTATTATGCAATTTTACTATTATTTAAAGATTTCTCAAGATAAGTCGCTGCTTCCTATATTGAAATAATAAAATAAATTAAAGAAAACAGTAATAATAATTTATTTTGATTCAGAGTATCTATTATTAACACACTAAGATTTAATATCATATGGACCAGCCTCCTTAATTAGATCATCGACAACATAAGATTTAGTAGGCACACCCAAACACAAGATAAATTTAATCGAAAAATTGAAACTCCTTTAGTCCATTGCTGGATTATTAAAGCCAATCAGCTGATTTTGAAGCTAAGTCTAGAAATTTTTCTTTTTGAAATAGCCTGATTCATGTAAGCCAACCTAAGAATGTTAGCTTGCACAAACTATAAACAAATTTCATTGAAAAGCCTATACCGTTCGGACTTCTTGTAGAATGTAGATACCCGCTCGAGTAAGCGAACGTCCAAGCCTATTACCAAAAATTTAGCACTGTAAAAACTGTAATTGTCTGGCAGTACCGATTTTTTAAATAGAAAACCAATCAACTTTTAATACTTTAGGCGACTTGTCGTTCAAACATAAATAACAATGATTAACCTATGATTCCCACAACACTTACCAAAAGAATGGCTATTGTTTTAACAGATTTACAGTTATATTTCGGTATATGAATATACAAATATAATAATGAAGCATGCAAAGAAGGTTGTTTTAAAAAATCAGTTGTATTAACTAAGCTGAAATTACTAATCCGAGTGTAGTTAGCATGTTAAGGCCTAAGAACTGCTAACATATTGGACCTTAACAGTGGTTTGTAAGTTAACTACGTACGAGGGCAGTTGATGACAAAATAATGCGAAAAGAGTAGAGCTAAGACTTGCAAAAACATACAGGATGTCCAAAAAAAGTGAGAAATATCCCGGATATAAAAAAAGGGTTAAAAAAAAGCAACAAGTTTATATAAACTTTTTTCATATAATCCTTCCCTGCGTAGATATTGGCTCCCAAATATCATGACATATATCCATTGATATATATCCTCGAACCCTGTTAGGATAGTATATCTCGTAAGACTCAATAAATTGAAGAAATCGTGAACTTGTAGTATTTTTTTCACGTGTTTTTTTCATATCCGGGAGATTTCCTACATTCTCCCGCACACTCTGTTTATAATTCAACTTTACCAAAAATTTTTTTTGCTTTTTTTTACCAATAAAATTAGGTTAGGTACCAGTCATAGATCCACCCCTCTCGGACCTCTCTTTCTTATGTGCGTTGCAAATAAAACGCAGGGGCGTAAAGCCCATGTACCATGCGTTTTATCAAATTAGTTAATAAATTTAAATGTAAAAAAGCGCTTTAACAAATTCATATAAAGAGTCGGAGGAAAAAAGAAAAATGTCGCAAAATAGATAAATTGAGATCAAGCGTTTTTCCCACCGACTTGATTCTTCATATATTATTACAAATTAGAAAATAATGTACAAATTAGTAAACATATACACAAAAACGAAATCAACACTTAAACCCTTCAAAATGGCAAAATCGATAACAGAAGCGATGAAACATTGTAAAATTGTTAGTACTGTTAAGCTCGGTACTTAAATTATGGTGTTAGATGGTGTTAATAATTTCTTTACCAGTTTACTTACAACAATAAAAAAGTAGGTACGCGGACTCGAATTAAATCGTCCATCCCAAGATTAGTTACTATCAATGGGGTGAATGATCGAAGCATTTTTACAACTTAAATTTTCACTTATAATATCCCTAGTGCATAAATTATTACCGAAAATTGTTTTGAGGTCACGAATATTTTGAAAATTTACGAGTCGCGACCGAAGAAAAATTTCCGGTAAAGTAATTTAAGCTCAATGGGATATTCGGTAAGAAAATTTTGAACCCAGTATAAATTTCGAATAAAAATATAAATTCTACTTCAGATTTTTATGCTTAACAAAATGAAGCTTTTTTTCTTAGTAAATTAAAATGCAAATTCCTAACTTTAGTTACATATAACCTTTATAAATAACTTAAAGACTCTTATATTTCCATCTTTTATCAACTTTAATCTACTAATATTAATTGGAACATCATTTACTTTAATCATTATTTTTAAATACCCTACTTCAAGATTTTATGCTTAACAAAATGTAAGCTTTTTCTTAGTAGATTAAAATGCAAATTCTAACTTTAGTTACATATAACCTTTATAAATACTTGAAGACATCTATATTTCCATCTTTTATCAGCTTTAATCTACTAATATTAGTGGAACATCATTTACTTTTGATAATTATGACTTTTAAGTACCCTACTTCAAGATTTTATGCTTAACAAAATGAAGCTTTTTCTTAGTAAAATAAAATGCAAATTTCTAACTTTAGTTGCATAGAATCTTTATAAATAATTTAAGGCATCTTATATTTCCATCTTTTATTAACTTTAATCTACTAATATTAGTGGAACATCAGTTACTTTTTGATTATTAGTCTGAAGTAAGCCCTATCTATGTCTTGTTTCGCTGATGCGTTAAACGTCTAGGCGGCCATGAAATATAAAAGAACGTAGTAATGGCCGCTAGACTTACAAAATCTCAACTACGTAAAAAATAGATTATTAGGTACTATCTAATTATTAAAAAACTGAATCGATAACAGAAAAATACCCTAGTGTATAGTATAAAAATGGCTTTAGACTTAACAAAATACGGATTGAGTAGTTTGTGCAAAAGAATATTCAGACATTAAAAAATACCATCGTCAGCTTCCTATTTATCAAAATGCATTGAAGATCTTAACTACGAAGAAACCACGGATGAAAAACTGTTTACAAGAATCCAAGAATATCTAGTAAAATCTTCAAGTAAATTTAATAAAATATCTAAATTCAAATTAAATAAACTTGTGTCTAAATATTTTATATATTTTACTAAACATAGACATTTACAATATTCGAGCAAATTTCAGTTTTAAGTTCTATTTATTCTCCATTAAAACGAGAAAACTTTTTGTTAGAATTTAAACATCACTTAAATTTAGTTACAAACATTTATTATTAAAATTTCTTATTTAGTATTAATGTAATAAATAATTTTTAAACATTTGACAAATCAAATTTGCATAAATTTTTATTTTTATAAGCAAAAAATATTCACATAAATATGCTTTTTAAGTAAAAAAATGGTATTGGCAATAATTCTACATAAATAAGGCACTGTAATTCCTGCGTCATTATTTTGAATATTTTGACGTTTCAAATGTGACAGGGAAATTTCCAGTGTAATTTCGCCGGAAGTGCTAGTGGATGAATATTTCCGGAAATTTTTGTCGTTGCCATGGAGATGATTGTAAATAAAAGCTTCTGATTGGTTGGAAAGAGTAGGTTCAAAATTTTCAAAACAATTTTTTTAGATTTTTTAAGTAACGTTTTTTGAGGAATGACCCATATTGAACAAAAATTAAAATTTTTAGAGAATCACTCATGAAAAAATGTCGTCGCTCTCAAATAATAGTAAGAAAACTAAAAAAGGTCAGTTTTGAGACATTGGGCATTCTAAAATTAAAATTAAAGTATTTGAAAAACTTTAAGAATTATAGAAATGAAAATTGCATCTTATAAGTATTTACAAATAGTCCAGTAAATGAAGGAACAAAGCTGAAAATCAATCTGTACAGGGTGATCAGTTAAGGGTAGCGAGCGGCCATATCTCATAAGATATTGGTCGTATAGATTTGAGAAAAAGAAAAAGAAATTATTTCCGAGTTTGTCAAACGTCCGCTAGAGGGCGTTACAACCAACACCAAGTAGAAAATGGGATTTTTATAGAATCTTATTAATGAAAGTATATCGTGATATGTTTTATATTTACTGACCATTTCCCTACATTTTTTGTCTAAAACGTTTTTGTTCTATCTATCAAAATAAAGCGGGGAAGTTCAATTGTTTTTAAACAAACCAAGATTTCTCCCGTTTCTTTTGACCGATTTTAACAAACTTAGGCTTATATGAAAAGAGCATAATTTGCACTACAAAACGCTTATTTGGTTTGAATTTTTTTGACTTTTGCTGTCTCCGCTAGATGGCGTTAACTGAAATGGTAGCAAATTTTTGGGTTTTTAAAAAAAACAAATTTAATGGTATATTATTTTATATACTTTAAAGAGGATAAATTTCTCTATAATTTAATAAAAAGAATTTATTATCTACCTTTTTTGAACCGTTGATATTGACCAAAGTAAAATTTTTATTACATTAAAAAAATGGCACGCCACTGTTTCTTATCAAAATAAAAATCAGTTTTGTAATCGCTTATTAGTTGCTAACAAAAAGAACCTCTTGACTTTTTTCGTTAGACAAGCGAGGACTGATTGAAAAAATAAAATAGGTTTACATACTGTTTACAATGATAATTATAAGGCCGGCTTCCAACGGCGCGGGACTTGCCGTGTTGCCCGAGTCATCAGTTTTGGTAAACAGTTTGCCAAATAGACTACCTAAGTCTGACGTCAGGCGAGGTGGGCAGGGCTTACACCAACCTTTCCAAACAAAGCCATGAAAACACGCAAATCCCCATAATCGATTTTTAATTTCAGTTTATTTTATGTTCTGATCGCAAATAAGACTATCAGGGTAATTATTCGAATTGATTTGTGCACATCTTAGATATAAGAGATAGCAAGCAGGTTATACCTAAAAAAAAATTATTTTTTAAAAACTTAATAAATTTTATACAAAACTCTTTGTTTAATAACACTTTAACCAAATCAAAACGTTTGCACCCTTATTTCAAAAGCAAAGAGCACCCCAAAAACCAAAGGTAAAAATGCCTTATGGGCTTTTACATGTTATTATCCGTTTGTTTGGAAAGGTTGTTAGCTCGCCCCCAAGCGTGACGTCACGACTTAGGCAGTCCATTCCCACGACGCGTTGAACAGCTTGCAACGTCACTCGCCAAGTTCACTGGCGGATGCAGACAACTCGCGAAAAGTATTCCCAGACGCGAGATGTCCCGAACTCGACACGAATGCCTTGGCGCGATTGTTGTTTGTTGTTAGTTGCCTACTAACGGGCGTCTCAATATTGTTTATTACATTGGAGGTGTGAAAAATCCCAAACAATTAATAATGTATTACAATGTTCGTTAAAAAATAAATAAATAAGAAAATTAAATGACTGCATCTTTATCAAATCATCACCAATAAAAAATATTATTAAAACTAGTTATTTATGCAAAAAATTATGTTAACTTAGTCTTTTTTACGCACGGACCGCTTCGCTATATAACTTATTCAATTTTTATTTGAGATCGATTTTCATAGAATATATTTATATCAGAAAAAAAACCTAAATATATCCAATTAGCATATTAATAAAGCGCCGTGTCATACACTATGTTTGATAATAAAATTATTATAATAATAATTTGGCAAAATGTTTGAATTATGACGGTGTTCACTTTAGAGCACTAGTGTGTAATGTAAATTACTGGACCTTTTTGTTATACCCACCCCACAGAAATCGTATAAAAACATGCCAAATTGACAAAAAGTACACTTTTAGTGATTTATCACGTCTGAAATATAATTGGAGAAAATAAAAAGCCTTTATCTAACCAGAACTAACCATGACCGCCCTTTCTGGCTGATTTTCGTGGGGCCAGAGGGGGCAGTCATGGTTAGTTCTAGTTAGTTAAAGCGGTTTTTATTTTCTAATTGTATTTTTAGAGCGTGAGCAAATCACTAAAGCTATACCTAAAGTGAAAATAAGGTAACAGTATTAAACCTATTTTATTTTTAACCCAAAACCTTTGTCTAACAAAAAAAGTCAAGAGGTTCTTTTTGTTAGCAACTAATAACGATTACAAAACTGTTTTTTATTTTGATAAAAAACAGTGGCGTGTCATTTTTAATGTAATAAAATTTTATTTTGGTCAATATCAACGGTTCAAAAAGGTAGACAATAAATCTTTTCATTAAATTATAGAAAATTTATCCTCTTTTAAAAAAATAAAAATTAATATACCATAACATTTGTTTTTTTGAAAAAACTCAAAAATTTGCTACCATTTCAGTTAACGCCATCTAGCGGCGACAGCAAAAGTCAAAATTTAAAACAAAATAAGCGTTTTGTAGTCAAATTTGCTTTTTTTCATATGAGCCTAAGTTTTTAAAATCGTCAAAAACGGGGGAAATCTTGGTTTGTTTAAAAAAAAAATTAACTCCCCCACCACTTTATTTTGATAGATAGAACAAAAGTTTTAGACAAATGTGGGGGAAAAGGTCAGTAAATATGAAAATGATATAAACGATATACTTTCATTGGACAAAAATTTTATAAAAATCCCATTTTTCTACTTGGTGTTGGTTGTAACGCCCTCTAGCGGGGCGTTTGACAAACTCGAAAATAATTTCCCCAATTTCTCTTGGCGACTTTTTTTATGATTTTTTTCTTAAATCTATACGACCAATATCTTATGAGAAATGGCCGCTCCCTTTTCCCTTAACTGATCACCCTGTACAGTTTTTCCTTCCAATTACTTTTGGACTTTTTGGCCAAGGAAGTATTTATAACATTATTTTTTAGAAATAAAAAAATAAAGTAAACTGGTAAATCAAAAAAAAGGTGAATAGTGCCATTTTTAATACCTTTAGTTATTCCCCCCACGCAACTCAAGTTTCGAAGCCTTTTTTCGTGTTTTTCCAGTTTGCTTTTCTTGGCTCCTGCAATGACACGATCAAAAGAAAAAAAAATAGGGGAAATAAATAAATAATAAAACAAATAATATACATAAATACAAAAAGGTTTATTGAAAAGGAACGTAAGAGAGATTTAGTAGATGTGTGAACAAAGAGAATTCGTATTTATTCATTTGAGAGTGTAACGGGAACATAGGAAATCCCATGTATTTTAAGGGGTTAATTATTGGCTCCCCTGTACATTTTACAGAAAAAATGTAAGATAACTTTTTGAAAACACCAAAATACAATCTGACAAGCCCTCGGGAGGTGTTGCAAAAAATTTTTATAAGTGAATCTTGAATTATTTAATTAACTGCAATTTTCGGTTTAGGTAAAACCAAACAGGCACCAGTAATAGTTATTTACATTACAAGATGCGAAAGTTTACTTTTTGGTGTGAGGTGAACACTTGAAAGGCCTTTCGCATCGTGTAATGTATTATATTTTTTCTGCTACTGTTCTATGTATCGCATAATTTAATAATCATTAACATCATGTTTTAAAAGAAATATCAGAGATTTTGAAATTTTCCTGTTAAAAATTAATCCATAGCAACACATTTATTGTTGACATTGTCTGTCATCAGCACTTGTCAGATTTTGAATTATTGTTAATTTAGTATAAATCCATTCCCATTTTAAAATGTTAAATGAATATGAAAATGGCATCCAAAAGGCAGCTGACCTTGCGTGTGCCTCACTTCTGCCAGACAAATCTAAAGAGGGTACCATCAAACATATATAAATCGTTTTCTGAATGGCTTGCTACAAAAAATGTGGGGCGGATTGACGAGAATGTGATGTTGGCGTATTTTCAAGAAAAACCCGAGTCTTTATCACCACCAACCCTCTGGTCTGTATATTCCATGCTCAAGTTAACAATTTCCGTAAACAAAAATCAAGATATTTCGGAGTTCAAGAAACTAGTTGCTTTTATTAAAAGGAAAAACGATGGTTATGAGGCAAAACAGTCAAAAATTTTAAAAAAGAAGAAATCATAAAGTTTTTACTTAACGCGCTGATCAAAGTTACTTAGCAATGAAAGTAATAGCCATTATGGGAGTGGCTGGGGCATGCCGGACAGACGAAATATACAGAATGAAGCAAAGGTGATGTAGAAATAAGAAATGACGTGGCTAAAAGTAAAAATAGTGGAGTCTAAAAATAAAGTTAAAAGAAATTTTGTAGTAACCAACGATGAAGGCTCAGTTCCTTATGTCAGATTTCTACAGGAATATTTTAAAGCTGAAAACCAAGGAATGCTCTAGATGAGCGTTTATTGTATCGTTATGAAAGAGGTAAATGTGTAATCAAGTAATTGGAAAGCACACTATTTCAAATGTACCTAAAGAAATTGCGAAGTTTTGAAGCTTGAAGACATCAGTAGATACACTGGCCATTCTTTTAGAAGAACGTCAACTACGTTCCTTGCCAATGCTTCGGATGTCGATATCGGACTTAAAAAGGCATGGAGGTTGGAAGTCTTCTTCTGTTGCGGAGGGATATATTGCTGAATCCTATAGTAATAAGGTGGAAATTTCAAAGGAGATTTTACACGAAGTTCCTACCAATATTTCCTCTAATGAAGTAACAGTGAAAAATATGAATATTAACGTAGTTAAAGGTGATAACGATACCCCAACAACAAATTTAAAAACTGTTAATTCAAGTATTATTCCTCCAATTTCTTTTGCTAATTGCTCAAATTGCACAATTACTTTTAATGTTAATACCTTTTTAAAATATTTTGTCATAAATTAGTTACTTTTTATAAATAAATCCTAATATTTCCCACAAGCATATTTTCTTTTTTACTCTTACTTTTTGTCCAGGCGCTGAAAATATTTACTTCGTAGCTAGCAACGCTTAGCAACCAGGTAACACAGAAGGTTCTCTTTCGTTATCATTCGCGTTGCTAGGACCACAAAGTTTTCTTATTTATACAGTAGTAGAAAAAATGAATATTGTCCCTGACATAAGGAAAAGTGTCAATAAATCAGTGACAGTCGGTATTTCAAAAAAAAATATGAATAATTTAATCGACGAAAAAGTATCCATAATTAAGTTGCATTATGCGGGAAACCGTTTTAGAGCAGTTATCTGAAATGTTTTCAGTTTATTTCCCCACCAAGCCCATTCTGTCAATTTCAGCTATTAAACGTATTGTCAGTAAGTTCGTGTTCAAAGGTACCGTAATAAATAATTGTAAATGTTCAACACGGGATATTGAAAATAGAGCCGAAGAAAGAGCCAACAGAGATCTTAATATTCTACTGAGTGTGGAAGAAAACAAAATGGTTAGTACAAGGGTTCTTGGGCAAGAGGTAAATAAACATCATACAATGGTATTGCTCACTTTGAAAAAACACAAATATTATTCGCATAAATTTGAAAAACATTAAGAGCTACAGGAAGAAGATGAAGAGCGAAGAATGCCATTTTGGTTTGAAATGATGGAAAGAGCAAATAACGATAGGAATTTTTTAAGAAATATTAGTTTTACCGAAGAATGTACATTCACACTCAACAATTGATTTATTTATTTATTCATTCAATGTACATTACAGAACAAGTCCAAATAGTACAAAAAAAAATAACAGTCTTTCTACATGTATAAAAAAAAATGCGAGACAATAAAACAGAGTAATAAATTATAATACAGTAAACAGGATAAAAAGATAATAAAATAAATATCTAACTATTATTGTCATTAGGTAAAATTGCTCTTGGAGCTCTAACAGCCGCTCTATAACTTTCATAATTTAATTTAAATAAATCAATCTGGTTAAAAAGATTATTAAAACTGCACATCAATACACTACTAAACTTTTGGGAGCCGTAATTGGTTCGGTGCTACATTTATTTCTAGACAGTTATCAATACACCACAAATTCAGTCTTGTTAAGTCCTCTTGAACCTTTTCACAGTCATCTTTTTTTTTTAAAAATTTTTTAAATCATCCGCATCAACAAAAATTTACAGTGTTTAAATACAGACGATACATCGTTTATATACAAAAGGAAAACACTGGACCCAGATGGGGAGCCCTGAGGTACCAGATGTAACACTTATCTCCCCGGGGTCTCCCCGTTCCAAACTTGACCCCATTGCTTTCGTCCGTTAAATAAGACTTAATCCACCCAATGTGTTGTTTGTTATTCCAAAACCCTTGAGTTTGTCAATTGTTTACTGGTGTGTGTTTAGTTTTACCTGAACCGAAAATTTGGTAATTTTACAATTAAATTTAATTGAATTATTTAAGATTCGCTTATTAAAATTTTTTGAAACTTGGCACGAGGGTTTGTCAGATTGGTCTCCTTAAGAAGTTATACTACATTTTTTCTGTAAAATGTACAAAGCCAAGGATTTTCTATGTTCAGCTCGGCGACGCACCACCAGGTATGACTTTTTCAAAATTAAAAATAAAATGAGAATCTCACTAATATGAGTGTCGAAAATTATGAATGCTATTAAAAAATGAAATTAGTACAATTCCTTACCAAAAATTAGTAGCAATTTCACAAAACCACAACAGAAAACTCACTCTAAACTCAAATGAATAAATATGAATTCCACAACTGAGAGCTGTTGTTAAAAATGAATGAAACATGTCCACATGTAGTTGGGGTTCATGCAAAAAAATTTATTATTCCTATAAACACAGTTTAGGATTATTTTCACATGCTTTATACAATAATAAACACTGGAGAATAAATCTGGGCTGGTAAACGTTATTTTTTTCATTTTATAACACAAATAAACTAATCTGCAAAAGCTAAGCATCTGGATCCATTTAAAATTTTCCATTTTTCTGGAATTTATAGCAAAATTTCACGATTTTGTTCTGAAATTTTTTTGACTTTGCAAGTTTTTCACTGGTCTGATTATACATTCGAAAGTTTATCATTTTTGAAACACTTTTAGCAAAAAAAAATGCATATGCTGTCTTTTAATTAAATTCGAGAAACATAGTACATAAAATATAAACTAAGGCGTTGTTAAACTTTATTGTCTCTTGAAACCAAGGAAGTTTAAAGGTGTATGGAAGCCCAATGCTGTGGCCCATTCGATCAAAAAATGTCCAGCTCAGTATGAAAATAACTGTCAGAGTTGGCCCCGCCGATTCTGCGCAATAACAAAATTCCACGAAATAATTTAATGTGTTGCCTAACTTCACACTGATAAATCAGTGTGAAGTTAGCCCATTATAATTTTATGAGCCGGACTACCGTTTTTTGGATTGATCAAAACCTTCTTATTTTAGTGATTAGTGTTTATTAAATTGGATTTAATTTTGTGTTTATTGTTTTTACTATAATATCATAACAAAATGACTAGAGGTTGTATGGTTTTGTCTTGCAAATTCAAGGGTAACATACCCGTCTTTTTAACTTTAGGTAAGTATTTTTTATATTTAAATTAGGTGCTTCTTATAAGACGTAACGTTAGGTAACCGAATAAATAATAATATATCAATTATGAATAAAGAAAATGAAAATTTCATAGGAAATATTAGTGAGAAACGTAAGGCAATCTTAACTATCTTTTAGATGATTTTCCACAATGTTTATGTATTTCTGTGGATTATTAAAAAGAAATAAGGTTTACATTTAGGTACTTTTATTTCATTTAATAATTTAGTACACTCTTTTAAAGGATCAAAATTATTGATTACTGGGCAGACCAGGCAAATTTTAATATATACAGGTCCCTCTAATTGAATGAAAGGAAGTACAATGGTTTGGTACTTTTGGGCGCTATTACAAATCTAAAAAAGAAAAATTTTCGTTTTCGAGATATTCATCATCAAAATTGAAAATCAAATAACCTTTATTTACATATTCCTCCTTTTTTTGCACAAAATTCTTGATTTTTACACTAAATTGGCACACAATATTTCCAAACACCTTTAAAAACTTTTTTTATGTTTATTTTACACCTTTTACACTTTTATTTTTTAAGCAAATATGGTTGCTGCTTTGGAACTTAAAAGTTCGCAATTTAATGGAAAAAAGGTATAAAATAAATAAAAATAAAGGTTTTAAAAGGTGTTTATAAATATCGTGTGCCACTTTAGTGTAAAAATCAAAATTTGTCAAAAAGAAGGGAGAATATAGTGAAAAGAGGTTAGTTTAATTTTCAACTTTGATGATGAAGATCTCGGAAACGAAACATTGCCGAAAGTTTTTTCAGATTTGTAATCAGCGCCCAAAAAACCTGTATACCAAATTTGATCAAAATCGGAGAGGAGGCAACTTTCGAGACAATACCATTTGTTTATAGATAAATTATATTTTTTCTTAATCTTGCATTATAACTTTTAAGCTCGACATACTGTACACACATAATATTTAGACGGATATTGTTACAATGGATACTCAGGTACACTATCTTGCTACACTTCTTTTATCACAAAATTGGTGATAAGTACATAATACTATCATACAATGTTTGAAATTTATTTTAAAAAATCGTGTTTTTATTTATTTACAAAGATTTTTGGTAAAAATACAAAACTTCCAAAAATATCGACCATTTAAATAGAAGGCAGTAAAGTGGGGCCATCTATTCTTTCCATATTATATCAGATGATATAAAATCTAATATTACACAATAATTTTAAATATTCTATAGTAGTATCCTTTAATAACCAACAAATTGCGTGCAAAAAATAAAAAAATAGTGAATGTTGGAATTTGACATTTGATGATGTCAATTTTATAGATAGTAACAAAAATTATAGAAATCCGGCCCTGACCTACTATTCATTGCGCAAATTCCGCGGGCTCAACCCCCTATTCCCGCTCCCGCACGCCTGGACAATTTTTTCTACAGTATTGGGCTTCCTTCACCTTTAAACTTCCTTGCTTGAAACACTTTCAGGAAAAAAAATGATATGCTGTCTTTTAATTAAATTGAAAAACATAGGGACATAAAATATAAACAAGGCTTTGCTAAACTTTAATGTCTTTTTTAACAGCAATATTTTAATTTAAGAGTGCATCTCCCTAAACCTTAGGGGTCGGGGAAAGGACGTGGAGACGGTGGGGGGGAGACAGTGCCTTTTTTCCACTAGGCACATTGGTGGCCTAGGGCCCGTAGTCTAGGGGGCCCGAAAACGCCATAATTTTTACGACAAGAAACAAAACCTTCATATATGTACTTATATCCCCAATTATTATTTTTTTTGCTATTAATCTTATCATAATATTGTGCAATTATTCAATAGCATAACTTTAATAGCAATAGAGAATAAATTATAATCATTTTAAATTTATAAAAATATAATTTTGTTTTTCCTTTTGTTTTGTAGTCGGCGGGCCCCAACTCAAAAAGGGGGATACCTCCCCAATTTTTTTTTTATGCAACCATTTTTTTTAAAAAATTTGGAATTAAAATTATCTTACCCCCCCTATCTATATGGTCGCAAGGTGTGCAAATTTTTTTAATGTGAAAAACCACTCCTTATCGAAAAAAAAAAATTTTATAGGTTTTTCGGCTTTTTTTTTATTCAAATGTCTTTTATTTATGTAGGATAAAAAACCAACGTATTGTACAATATAAAATTTGGGGGAATTTTTTAAATATAAACCCCCTAAAAAATCTTTAAAAACTACCCTTTTGATGAAAATAATATAAAAAAATCTAACGATTTGTAACATTACAATTGCAATTTTACTGGAATTTTTATGCCACAAAAAAAAATAAAATAAGGAAAATAATAATCATAAAAAATGCTACATTTTTCTACTCCTTTGTTTTTTTTTTGTATCTCTTATGGTTTTGGAGTTAAAATGAGAAAAAAAAATTTTTTTAAAAATCACAAAAAAAACATATATTTTATTTTTTAAACTGTGCATCTTTAATCAGTAAAATTTTTAGATGTCATAAATAACGTACAAATAAAGTAATTGGTGCGGGGAAAAGTTTAATTTTCATTTTGAATGAAATGACATTGGTTTTATTGCGTTTTTTTTTTGTTTTAACTATTTTACACCATATCTCACTGAAATTTTAGTCAAAAAAATTTTAATCCGTACTTTTTTTAAAAAGGCTTTTTATACTTTTTAAAAATATTCCATGATTTTTTTTAAAAATGTCCCCTTTTTTCCCTTATTTAAGGTTAAGTTTTTAAGACGAAAAAATGAAAGATCTTCAAGAATGCTATAACTTGCCTTAGGTAGAACTTTAAGATCTTCAAAAAAAACCCCAATTTTCTTTTTTTTTTAAAAACTTCATTTTTTTTTCATTACACTTTTTTCGATAAAACGCATAATTACAGAGTTAGGGGCAAAAAAAATTTTAAAAATGGGGTTTTTTTTTAAACACTTTTTAATTGCGAATAATTCAAGAACTATTGATCTGGAGAAAAAACTTGACATGGCTTTTTTTTCCTCAAATTTGCTCATCTATCGATTTCTGGGGGTATTTTGAGTAAAAAATTGCCCACCCCAGAAGGGTGGCATCCCCCCGGGGGTGGTTGCGCACATCAGCACCATATAGATTTTGCTTTTCGACCATCCATCTATTATCTGTAAAATTTAAAAAAAAAAATTCAGAGCTAAAATGCTTGACTGTCTGGACTATTATTTATCATTGCGTTTCGACGTTGCCTATAAACACAAACAAATTATAAATATCTATGTATCCACACAAATTATGTATATACATAGGTATTATATTTTTCTAAATTTAAGGGGGGGGGAAAAAAAAATTTGTGGCCTAGGGCCCGCTCTGGTTAAAAAAAGGCACTGGGCGGAGATTAAAAACTCCCACTAAAAATTTTCGTATAGCCGCTTAAAAATATTTGGTTCTTTTCCAAATTCGGTGTATCGATGCGATGTTGTTTCCGATTGCAAGCCTACAGGAGATAACTTTTCCGGTAACTTTTTTTTCACTTAAATAACATAAATTATACACCATTTTAAGGTAAGGAAAAAATCTATGCCTCTGCTGTAACGGTTTTTTTTAAAAATGAGTCGAGTTAAGAAAAATAGTATCTAAAAAATAACCGATTTTAGGTGATTTTTACTAAAAAAATTTAAAAAAAAAACCCAAATTTAAAAAAATATAAAAAAGCCTAGTTTAAGGTTGGCTTTATATATTTTTGAAAATTATCGAAACTTATACCTTTTTTGAAAAACATTATCCCCGAACCCCAAATTGAATTAATTTTCGCGGCGCGAATGGACTCTTAATATTTTTCTTTTACTTATTTGTTACTTCATAAAAAAACCCATAGAGTCTGAAAAAATTGTTTTTTACTGACATTATCACAAAATAAAAAATTTCTTTTTTTCCATATGAGATGATACGAGCCTTTTTGACGGTATCTGCTTGAATAAGCAATGTTGCCAGATGTTTTCTAATAATTTGTTTTTTGGGTTTTTTTCCTTTAACAAAAATTTTTTTATGAAAAACTAACCAGAACTAACAAACAACTTTTAAACTATTACCTAGTTTTTTGGGGGCCCCGTTTTTTTACTTTATCAAAAACGCCGTTCTGTGGTCAGGTTAGTTCTGGTTATTAAAGGGCTTTTTTTTAATTATTTTTGTAACTGGCTGGAATTTCAAATTTTTTTTGTTTTGAAAATAACCTTAGGGGAATAGAAATGTTTTATTATTAATTAAAAATATTTCCGTTTGGCAACACTGTAAACGTCACACTGTAAATTTCAATTGCGATTTTTTTAGTGAAAGTTTTTCCATCCTCAATTTTTTTTTATCTCAAATAATATATTTAAAGTATTTTACATTGCAACTTCAAAAATCGTCCAATTCTGTGGGTGGTTTTTTTTGCAAGACCCCATGACTTGTTAATTCAACAACATATGTATAAAAAATTAATTAAAACATAATTTTCATGGGAAAATAATAAAACCCTAATGGAGGATGATAAAGCAGTTTTAAATATTTAAAAGCAAAATACACGGGTTTATTTGACAATACATGCAACACTTTTTTGGGTTCTAATACAGGGTGCCAGAATATGGGGGAAACTCCCGGAATCTATAGAAAACCTAAAAATTTGACAATTCCTATAAACTTTTTTTTATGCCCCCCTTTCCCATGGAGATACGGGGCATAACGGCGCCCCTGGAAAGTTTTTTTAATAACTTTTAAAATACTAGGCGTAATTTTTTTTTTTTTTTTTAAATGATGGTTTTGATAATTTCCTTAAAAGAACCCCTAAAATATTTCTCATTTTTCCCGGGGAAGGAACCTGCAAAAAAATTTTTTTCCCCCCCGTAGGATATAACTTAAAAATTATTTTTAGCAACCCCTTAAACAAAAAAAGGATTCTTGATTTCATCGTAAAAAAACGAAAAGAAATAAATTTTATGTTGGTATTTTTTTTTTTACAGGGTTTTTCAAAATTTTCGCAAGCTTAGGGAAACATTTTTTTATTTTGGGGTTTATAATATTTTAAATTCTTTTAATTTTTTTAAAAAAAAAATTTTCAAAAAATAAACATTTTTTTTAATATCTTATACCCAAGATATTTTAATGAAATTTGGCATAAATGTACTATGTATTAAAA